>JASGCC010000293.1:0-239488 GCA_030067915.1 Hydractinia echinata | reverse complement strand
GCCCAACACACAGAAGTGAGCATCTATTCATAGTAAGTAGGGAATCCTAATGCAAAGTGAATTTGTGTAAATCATTTTTCATATTTTTTAGTTCGTGAGTTCTTTCATAGGAATTATGAGGTAGCAGTATGCCTTCTTCAACTAATTTTGCTTTTAATCACTTTGATTGTGCAATGCTCAAGTATTCTTTTAACTAAATAATAATTTACTTACGGGACTATGTATGGTCGATCTTCCTCCTCCACTGGCATGGGTGCTACTGGTTCAATTGGTGGTGGTTGCTCAAAGGCCCTTAATAAAATTATTGCACAGTATTACAACGTATACAGTTTTCCGTTATAAGGAACTCAATACAGAAATTGTTTTCTTCGCCATGATTATTCTTTTTATTAAAAACATTCAAAATGCACAATAAAATACGAAGATTTTGTAAATACTCTTACATTGTGAGGTACAAAATAAATACTAAAAACGAGAATATCATTTCATTGTAGAACGGTAAACCTACTCATTATGGACATCTTCATTTTCTCCTATTTCGCTATTTTCCTCTCGGTTTAACCTCCTCCGCCTAGCTCTAACCAAAACTGGTGCACCATCATTTTCCCTGCAACAGACAACGAATATCTCTATAAGTATATAGCACAGTGTGATAACATATTAACATGAATAAGTAGCAAAAACTTACGCCACTCTCTTCACTGCTCTCCTCGGATTCTAAAATAATTAAAAAATAAGTAAACCATTAGTATTAAGTGATCATTAGAGCGAATGAGGATTTATCTCAGGTTTCTTACCCTTCGGACAACTGAATGTAGAATAAATTTTTCTCCATTCCTCCACACTTCTTTTGGGGCTTGTTGCTGCTGCTGTTGTTGTTGTTGCTGTTGCTGTGATTTGTTGTTGTTGTTGCTGCTGATTTGTTGTTGTTGTGGCTGATTGTTGTTGTTGTTGTTGTTGTTGTTGTTGTTGTTGTTGTTGTTGTTGCTGCATTTGTTGTTGTTGTTGCTGGTGCTGAATATGTTGTTGTTTTTTTGTTGCTTTGGGTTGTTGTTGTTGTGTTGTTTTTGTTGTTGTTTTTGAGTTTTTTTCTTTTTCTGATTTTTTTGAGGTTTTCTTTTTCATAATTAAATTTTTCTTTTTCTTTTTCTTTTTTTTTCTTGGTAGTGTTCTAAAAGGCGATAAACAAAATATAAAACAAAAATAAATAAAAAAAAGAAAAAATCGTTTAACAATTATAATTGTTATTTACTTAGTAATATTGCGGAGATTTTTCAATTATTGATGTTTTCTTTTGTTGTGTTTGTTCTTTCAAAAGCAAAAAGGTGGTTATTTCAGTTGAAATCGAAACACATTGGAAAAAATTTACTAATTTCGCCAGAATTGCCTGATTTAAGATCTGTTACGTTAATACGAAAAATTTGTTTCTGACTGAGAATACAGAACCAAGCTTAAAAGTTCTGGTTTTGCAAACGAGATGTTTTACCCTTATAAAGAATGTGCAAATTCAGAAGAGTAGGTCAATTTGTTCATCAGGTTTTTAACATTGCGTAATTACAAAGAATTAACTTTAATGATATTATTACAGTTGGTGAGCTTTTTCAGTTTAGTTTGCAGTTTAAGGCCAATTAACTAATTGATACGTTATGAAAACTCCATTATCTGCAACCGTTTTAAGCTCTACACAGTAGAAAAATAGGCATACAATGTTTTTTTAAAAAAATAGTACTTTGGCGAGTCTTCATTGAACGTCATCAAAATTTAAAGGATATCTTCTGAACTGTTCATTAAAAATACCATGATCAAGCGTTTAAGCTATACATATTACAGACAACGGCTAAACAAAATACTGATAAGGAATGTTTGTTTCTGCATTCTGGCGTCATTAAAACTCCCAAAACCACATATATTTTTTTCATTGTCTCCTGCATATCGATCAGTTTTCAAATTAAATCGCCACCGATAGAAAATTCTTAACACCCGCCAAATTAAATTCTCGTCAAAATTATTCCTTTTTCGCTTTTCGCTATATTAAAAGTCACCAAAAAGTAGCAAAATGTTTTCGTTGTTTCGCAATTTAAAGAGGCCCGATTTATATATTCGTTTTTTGCGTAAAACTTCATTGCTCCTTTAAGAAAAGTGAACAACTTCGTATCATAATAATAATAGAATTCAACTTTGTTGTGTTTACATGCTCATCACGGATAGCTTTTTCTATTATTCATTTAAAAATCGACAAATTAGGATCGTTAAGTCTCTGCATTCGTAAAAACATTTACGTACCCTTTTTTTGCGTATGCATTCCGTCGCGACTGTGAAACAATTTTAAGATTTTTTTTGCAAGAAAATCTTATAAAATAAACGTCCTGGAAAAAAATAATTCTCTCAAATATGACATGAATGTTGGTCAATGAATGGGAATGGAATTTCGTTAACACACAAAAACACATCTTTTTAATTTGATTCTGATTTTTTCCCAATACAAATTTCACTTAGGTATGCATTTCAAAACATCGTAAGTGATACATAACTGTGTTATCTATAGAAACGTCCATGTTTTTCATTCAAGTGCTAATTTAGTTGAACAACTTTAAGGTTTCTTATTGTTTGAAGTCAGGCATCTATCCTAATTTATCGCTTTTTGAAATAATGATAAGCAAAGTTGAGTTCTGTTAAAATTTTAATAAGAATTTGTTACTGTTCTTAAAGGAGCAATGAACTTTTTATGTAAAATAAATGCAAGCAAGCACATGCTGGGCTACAGAACCAAAAAGAAAATTGTTGTTGATTTAACTCCTTGAAAATGTGTTAAGAAATTAACAAACTCCTATTTTAACGATTTTAAAATAAAGAATAAAAAAATAAAGTCTGTAACGAGTTGTTAAACTTAAGAAACTTAAATACCTGTAAATTTTTAATACAAAAGTTTTGTTTATTTTCGAAGGAGCAATGAACAATAATGCAAGTTTGATGAAAGAACGCACAGTTTCAGCATATTTATTCTGGAATTGCACACTTTCGTGAAGGGCTAGAGAAGCGAAAAGAAAAATATGTTTGTTTACATGTGCATTAACACAGCTATTTTATGTGCATTTGAATATCACAAAAATACACTTGAAATTATGCATCGTATTCAATCAAAGAAATGAAGAGTGCGTTTTAATATGTTTATTGTTTTTAAACGAGGAAAAGATTTTTCATTATTGTTTAGAAATATTGTGCTATATCATGATGATTGTGTTAAAAAATGCTGAAAATCGTAATTTAAAATTTCTGTTTTAATGATATCTATTTTGAGTCATTTTATTAGCTCGTAATTTCATAGCATAGATTTCAATTATCAATTTTTATTTTTGACACTGCATATTTGTAAATTTGTTACTTACATAAACTACACATCCAAAATCAATCGTAAATTAATCTGTTCCGTGTAATTACTACTGCAAGTTAATTTTGTATCAGTAAACATTGTTTCCATTAATACGTAATTTTCTGGAGTAGTATTGTATTCAGATACTATCGCTACTGTTATCAATACATTAAAGATTACAAATGATAATCTTTTTGGGGAAGACTCATAAGTCGCATAAGAAAAAAATTATTGGTAAAAAGTGACACTGATTTTTTAAAAAATTTTGTTAATGTCCTTTTTTGACCTTGGACAAAAAAATAATTTTCTAAGGAAAATATCCGTAAGAATAATTTAAAGCAGTTATAGTGGGCCAAAATATATTTTTATGTATACCAAATATATTTTCTAAGGAAAAATACTTCTTATTACAGGAAATTTAAACATGGAAATTCAGTTATTTGCTAGGTCTATGCAAATATGTTCTTTCTCTGTAATTTCTTTGATGATTAAAAAAATAATTTTTTGAGGACAATGATAGCTTTTAAATATTTTAAGTAGTTTAAATGTAGAAAGGTCTATATTTACAAAACATAAATTTTCTTTGTAACTTTTTATGTGTGATTTGCTTTGGTTGGACATTATTTAGATTTCAGACAACTAATGATTGTCCAAAAACATGTTCTTTTTGTCAGGAAAATTCCTAAAATGTCGTATAATTTTTGCAAATTAATAATTTTTTTTGACTTATGCCTTATTACGTTATTGAGAGATTTTTTCTTGTTCAGTGATTTCTCTTTGATAGGAAAACTATAGCTTTTTAATATTAAGTTGTTAAAGATAACAAAGCTTATATTTACGAAAGAATAGCTTAAAGGAAATATGTTGTGCCAGTAGGAATTGCATAGTTCAGCATGACAAGCCAGATTATTAAAACGTTGACTGTACATTATGTAGATTTAAATTTAAAAAAAGTTGTCCGAATATACCTTCTGTTTATCAGTTACCTTGATATAAGAATGTGACTATATTTTCTTTAAGAATTTAACCCTACAGCTTATTCTAATTATTTTCAACAGTTAAAGAAAAGTAATCTTATAAATATATATAAAAGTAAGTCATGTTTTTATGTAGAAAACAATGTTTTGTACAAAATAGGGGACAAGAAATAATGAGAGTAGTAGATAATAATGAATAACATTCCAGATTTTACTTTGTTTTTGCATCTTGAAATAATCATTAATAAATTGGACATTATTTATTTTGTTTGATACTAAGTAATTAAAGAGCTCAAAGCTCTTTGATGCTATGCTCTTTTGTGCTCTTTTATGCTTTTTTATGCTCTTATGCTAACAGTTCAAAACTGACCACTTTCGAAAAACGAAAAGGACGTCCAAGGGAAATAATCTTATTTTTCATTTTATTTTCCTAATTTCAACTGAACATATTATAATGACAAATGTGTTTTTCTTTCAAATAATAATAATTTTGGCGCTAGCCGACTTTTTTGTTAGGGATCTTTTTGAACTTTTGGCGCCATTTTCACCTAATTACATTCTTTCATTTTAAAACTTTAATTTTGCGCTCCTTATCGCGATATATAACTCATCCCTATTCTGCGTTATCGCGGTGTTATTTACGTTTTTACGCCACATTTGTGTTTTCTTTTTAGATTCCAAGCAACTAATTTTATCACCTGCCTTTTTTTAAGTTAAAATAATTGTTTGATGGCTCAGAGGGAAATACTCAAAGGAGTCTTGATAGTTGCCTACTGCCAAGACAACCTCGTTAAGAAAACACTTCATTTCGTTCATTATATCTTTCTTTTTTTATCTGAAACCTAAGAGACCAATGTAAACAAACAATTAAAAAAACAAAAACTTTAAACAAAAGTTTGTCGTTTAGAAAACGAAGCGAAAATAAGATCAACACGTTAAGCAGTAAGGTTTGTATGTAATAAAACTTACCATTCTGATAACTGGCGATATACGATAAGATATGATAAGATACTACACTATGTGGAACTAAACTGAGGAACAAGTTTTGATGTGTTCAGTTGTTTTTATAGCACATCGAAACGCCAAGGGAATAATACTGATGCGTGTCTAATGATGCACCTGGTTTTTACATGCAGAAGATTATAACAAGCTATGTTCGGCGTAAAAGTTGCGCATAAACAACTACCATGTGGTATATCTACTTTGTTTTAAAAAAATAAGATAAGTACAACCACAATGAAGAAACTGAGGTGATTCCCACTTAAATTTTTTAGCGGCATTTTCAATCTATAAACCTTTTAAATTCTTGTTGAGTATTTTTTTTCAGTTTTTTGGTTTTATTCGATTGTTAACATGTCTAAATTTGAAAAGATCACAAAATTTTGCCATAATAACGACAATATATTTGACTAATTAAAATTAATCTTCACTTTTGTTTGCGGGATTTTCTACAATCAAAGATAGTCGGAAATCGGGTTTCTTGACGATTCTGCACGAATGTTTATCACTTTCGCTGCACATGCGCAGTGCATAGCACGCAAGCATATGCAATAGCTCACATATATAATAGTCACATGGTATATTCCCCGGTGTTTTATTTTGCTGGAAAGTTAACTACAATTGTATATCATTAAATGTTACGATGTCTAAGATAGTTTATTAGCTGTGGAGCACACAGCTTCTAGTTTCGGTAAAAGCTCGCACAAAATCCTTATCTTCTGGGATTTAAGTAAAGATATGCGTATCACGGACGCGGTTAGTAAAATTGACGTGTAATCTGCCATTTTAAAAGTTGCATAGCTCAGACTTAGAATATGTTTTTGTCTTGTAAATATTTCGTATGTTTTCTATACATGAATGTGGTGGTATTTTTATTAGCATTGATGCTAATAAAAATACCACCACATTCATGCAAATTTTAGTAAAATCATTTTTATTATTTTGGCTAAAACTGACGTATATAGCAGACCAGCTAACGTAGTCAGTATAGATAGACACCTAGCTAGTGCTTTTCTCCCAAGTTTTCATTTAGTTTGGTACAAGTGCATTTTGTGATAGCCACCGTTATTATTTCTTGTGTTATCTTTTACCAACCTGGAGCTAGCCACAAAAGTAGGAAGGTAGATATAGATCTTGTAATAATAATCCTGCAAATTTTAGCTATGATACTCTGCTTAACAAAATATCTTTCCATACATCATAATTGTTAAGACCTAATTTCCGATGCGAAATTAGCATCACTTATAACTATCTTAAAACCGGGATAATGTTAATGCAAGAGCATAAATATTATTATTACTCCTTTTGGTTTTTAAACAAAAAAATAATTTTGAATAAAAATACAGAGAAAATTGGAAATTTTCCAAGCACACTTTTGTCGACGGATACTTTAAACTTGATTATTTTTTTTTCGATCGTTCTGTTCTAATTTTAACAAGTATCCTAAAGCCATATTTTTTTAAAACATTTCGCAACTCCACGTCTTTAATCAAAACTTTAGACACATTGTCTTTTTTCACCAGCGAATTAGGATTGTCAATAAGTGTGTAAACCCATTTTCGAACCAATCTTTCCTTGCTGTGGAGAAATTTCGCGCGTCGAAGAAATAACGAGCTTTCATTCTCAGGGACTGGCTCTGGCTCTGCTACCAGAACTACGTTGGAGATGCCTGATTTTACCCCTTATTTGACTTTCAGTCATAGATGGAAAATTGCCAAGGAATATCTTTTCTCGTACAGTAGTGGTAATATCTCCTTGGAAAGCGTTTCCTATGAATCGACAACACATCTATCTCATCGTCCCATTCATTTTCGCAAAGGTTTGCCAAACATTTTTCGGTTTTTCGTGGAGGAAGTAAGATCTGCTTGCTGTAGTTTCGCTATGGCGCATCATAATTTCCAGGTCCTTTTTAAGTTCTGCTATGTCACCATAAACTTTTGAGACAAAAGACTTTCTTACGAGAGTGGCAGCGAGAAAGTCTTTTTTGCTTTTCTGCTTTTCTGCTAAATTGCAATTGGTAGCACGCTTGAAAAACAATGAAAACTAGACATTAAACATAAAGATGAGGACATAGTTCGCCTAGCCCAACTTACAAACACCGGGTTTGAAGAAACTATACCAATACCGGGGAGCATGTTACGGATGGCAACGTACGCCTGACATTCTTCATATAATTCCTGAGTAAAAAGCACAATTCAATAACCTGCAGTTGAAGCTGTTTCATGGTCTTTTACACTGACCATGTACACATGATGTTGACTGACTGTGCAGGTGTTGAACTCCTTTAGCGTAATATTTTTTATTGCTCCCGGACAACTAGCAGTGGAGAAATAATACCTGGCCAGTGGAGGAAGTTAATTGAAGGTATTCAAGGATTATAAAGTGTTAAACCCATTCGGAATTTAATGTATACAGATACTGCTCTCGAGACAAGAGATGCACTAGCGCGATACTTCTCAACAAAATGAACAGTTTCGTGGCAGCTAGAGAGAATAGGAGTAACTACATCGCAATGCAGATGTAACTAGCCTTGAGATGTTAATGAAAAAAGGAGGTTTCTCTCCAAAGAATAAGAAACCACTGGAGAACTTCTGTATTCTCCCCTTTACAGGGATGATCGAAAAGCTAATGGATTTCGGCTGTACTGAAACAAGCACCTATGAATGTGGAAACATGAGGATTGGTGAAATTCACTCATGCTTGGGATCTGGTGCGGGCCCTTGAGTAAGCATCCCCTGCCTCCTGCAAGACACCAGCCGCATTCATTGACACCATCCGCCAAAACCAATAACTTTTGTTAAACGTTGGAAAAAGAAGAGACGACATCTACAAATCGTATCGTTGTTGCTTTTACCTACTGACACAGAGCCCAGGGCTAAGAAAGGTAGACTTGGAATCCAGCCCTTAGAAAGGTTGTGACAAAGAATGAAAAGCAGCACACCTGGAAACAGAAAGGCTTTCTGACCTTAGACATGAACACTTGAGAAATCGTATCGTAATGCTTGTGCTGACCAAGAAACCGCCCCTTAGAAAGGTAGACTTGGAACCCAGCGGCGGCAACCCAGAAAACCATTACATATCGTCTCGAACTTAAACAAGAATTCACTGCACCACCCAGTCAACTTTTATGCTTCGAAATCTGCCACGCTCCACTCTTTGGAAGGAGTTATCAATCGTCTCGAGATTGCAATTGAAGACCCATCCTAACCAATGAAGAACACACACTCTTCAGTCACCAAAAACAAAAAAGCCTTCACGATCTATGGTCTTTCCCACCGTCAGTGGTCTTTCCCACAGTCACTAGTCTTTCCCAGTGTCAACCAGTCTTTCCTGGCAGTCAACTGGATCTATGTAAGAAACAGGAAAAGAGAATAGGAGTAAATACATCGCAATGCAGATATAACTAGCCTTTTAAGACAGAGATGTTAATGAAAAAAGGAGGTTTCTCTCCAAAGAATAAGAATCCACTGGAGAACTTCTGTATTCTCCGCTTTATAGGGATGATCGAAAATCTAATGGATTTCGGCTGTACTGAAACAAACACCTATGAATGTGAAAACATGAGGATTGGTGAAATTCACTCATGCTTGGGATCTGGTGCGGGCCCTTGAGTAAGCATCCCCTGCCTCCTGCAAGACACCAGCCGCATTCATTGACACCATCAGCCAAAACCAATAACTTTTGTTAACGTTGGAAAAATAAGAGACGACAACTACAAATCGTATTGTTGTTGCTTTTACCTCTGGGAGGAAGTAATGAAACAAAAAGAACCATCATGTAATTGTAAAACTATTTCCTTCTGACGAAAACAGTGCCTCCCTCGGGGAATTTCTTTTACATGATTTGTTTGGTGATCGTCCTCTTTTCCTTTTTACAGAAGCTGGCGAATTTGCATCACACCTTGGTGGTCTCGTGCATCAACTCTTAGTAATGACAAGTTTTAAAACTGTAATGTTTGCAGGAAAAATTCTTTACTTGACATTGTCTTTTTTTCATCGTTTTCATAACTTCTGCATAATTCAATATCGTTGTAATTTTCACCTTTACCAACTTAAGTATTTTCCAGTCTTCTTTTGGTTCCGCACATATCTTATTTTTTTTTGCTACTATTCCTTCTTGGCCAGAACACTCGGTTTTATTTCACCAAGTCTAAAATTCAGAATATGTTAAGAACATTTAAGGTTTTGTCAAAATACCAAGCTCTGAAATGGAAAAGCTGACGTTTCATGCAAAGACATTTGTTGGTTGACAATATCATTTTTTAAGCGGACACAAAGGTAGCGCCATATAATTCTTGGGATTCCTGTACGAATAACCTCAAAAGACTGTTATCATAAGTTAAAATATCGAGTTTCATTAATAAAACTTCTTCATCCAACAATATCCTCATCCCAACACAAAGGGATAAGAAATGGATGTACATACGACCATCTAACACACTACGCAAAACAATAGGGCCTGCATAAAGCAAAAATTGACGCAATTCAGTTGCTTTCCAACGTCTTAAATTTGTCAAACTTCTTGGTAAAGTAAATGAAGTAGTGGGAATTCATTGAGATAAAAAAAGTTAACTCTTGCGCGCCAATTTGTGTTGTGGGCACACTCGCCACGAAACATTTATAATTACTTTTTGATCAAAGCTCCAAGTGCGACTTGTCAAAATTAAAATTCTGCGCTCCACTGAATGTTTTTATTTGTGCCTTTCCTTCGAAGAGATTAATTTTTAGAATTAAAATCTCAAACTAAGGTTATTTTAACGTGGAAACAACGTTACTAACTTTGCGCTCGGTTCGAAATTTCCCTTTTAACGCCAGTCGTTGTCATTCAACGCAAACGTTTATATTATGTTATATTTAAACCCTTTGAAACGTTGCAATAGTAACGTTATTTTAACGTTAAAGCAACGGTTCTTTTAAGTAATTTAATTACCCATAAATTTGAAACTATTTTATAAAATTTAAAACGTTATTTTAACGTTAATATAACGTTATGGGTTTGATTCTCATTCGAAGACATTTTTTCCTGCGAAATATTTTACATTACTGCACTGAGACGTGCACTGACACAAAGGATAGTATTTCAAAAATAGGTATTTTTATCTGTGGTAAAATTCAACTTTACTTTAGGTAAATGTCTAAGGATTTGCATCTGAGTTTCTTGACCAACGTTACAAATAAAACATTCGCAAATTCTCTAATACCGAGCGGGCATAGGATGTTATAACAACGTCATATTTTGCTTACATTTTGGTCGTGGCGTACTGTGACCAAAATACGACGTTACAGGACCGAGTATGACGTTAATTTACGGACGTTTTTATAACGCAAGAAAAATAAGGGGATTTTTAAGCCTATTCAAAAACGTTTTGATAACGTGATAGCGACGTCAGCATTTGTGACATCGTACTTTTTTATTAAATTAGTATAAACACCTATGGTGTCTATTGTACATCTCCTTATCCAAGTGCATTTTGCCCCCATATAGTAAAATATAGCTACAGTCACTTTTCAGGAGATTGACAAGAAACAACCATTAACGTACAACTATCTTCGAACGCACAACAATCTTTGAATGCACAACAATCATTGAAAACACAACAATCATTGAACGCACAACAATCTTTGTATGCACAACAATCATTGAACGCACAACAATCATTGAAAACACAACAATCTTTGAACGCACAACAATCATTGAAAACACAACAATCATTGAACGCACAACAATCTTTGTATGCACAACAATCATTGAACGCACAACTATCTTTGAATGCACAACAATTTTTGAACGCACAACAATCTTTGAATGCACAATAATCTTTGAACGCACAACAATATTTGAATGCACAACAATCATTGAACGCACAACAATCTTTGAACGCACAACAATCTTTGAATGCACAACAATCATTGAACGCACAACTATCTTTGAATGCACAACAATTTTTGAACGCACAACAATCTTTGAATGCACAATAATCTTTGAACGCACAACAATCTTTGAATGCACAACAATCATTGAACGCACAACAATCTTTGAACGCACAACAATCTTTGAATGCACAACAATCATTGAACGCACAACAATCTTTGAATGCACAACAATTTTTGAACGCAAAACAATCTTTGAACGCACAACAATCATTGAAAACACAACAATCATTGAGCGCGCAACATTCACCATACAAACGACCGGAGGGCTTTTAGCGCCAAAAATAGGCGATCACATCTGCGCGCTAATGTTCAATGGAAAAATCTGTTTGAATTTAAAACATCATACCTAATGCATTCATTAGGAAAAATAATGATGCATGTGCCCACGGCTTTATAATTTTTTCGCCAAAGCCTCCGGATTTTTATTTTCCGGACTATTTCCTGGATTCTAACTATTCCAGAGTCAATGTTGTACATATTGGTGTGTACATATAATTAAGTGCAAAAGAAAAACATCACCACTTTTATCAATTAAATATATTTTGACGATGCTTCGGCCGTGTACGGCCATTATCAAGTCATGTTACAAACACTCTTTTGTAAAAGATTATTTTATATACATTACGATCGTACGATACAATTATCGTACGATATATTAATCAACAAATAGCAATAATGGAACAGATGCAATATTTCTATTCAAAACTGGTTTATCCCTATTGAATAATAAACTCTCCTTCGGCTCTAGATCGTAATTATTGATAGCGGTGGAGAGTATCAAAAAATTCTCCAAACAAGGCCTCGACGGACAGTATATTACATGCTCGGATACGGTTGGGCTTTCCCGCTTGAAACTGAGATGCCCATGTGTTCAGTGGCTCTTACCTTCAAATTTCGTAATGTCTTGCCGATATAGATAGCGGTGCAGCTATCGCACTTAAATTTGTTTCAGAGTTGTTGTTTTATTTATCGGCCCAGTTGCCATCTTAATTAATTAAACAATCAACAAGCTTTAATGTATAAGTTAACCAATCAGTGAGCCTCAAATTTTCCGCACCATTTTTTTAGTAATGTGACTGCTCGGTGAAAGGAAACAAAAATTTAAAAATCGAACCCAACAAAGACGTTCCTGGAAAAACAACAACATTTAAAATTTTTATCATCGACAATCATCATGATTAACACTGGTAATTCGACCAAAAGCCGTATCACGAAACTTTAACTCATTTCGTCCCTGAGCGTATTTTAATGCAGGAGAATTGCAGTAACAACAACATATCGGCCACTGAGCCTCCTCCTTTTGAAAGGATGCGATTCGAAGCTGTGTCCGATGAGGCGCTGAACAGCTGATCACTTCCCAACGAAACAGAAGCCTATGCTTCAAAGTACATGAAGCAATTTTTAAACGACAAAGTGATAACGGACACTGTGTAAATACCTAATTCGGTGCCATCTAACGTACTGAAACCATTAAAGCTAGATGAGTTCTTCAAAGAGCTACTCGAAGACCATCGAAGAAAGCAAGATATTTATTTTACATTGTATTTTATTCCTGATATGTCTTCCGTTACAGCCTCTGTCTGACTGTTAGGTTGTAAAACTTCTAAACTATGTTGTAACATTGAATTGTTTTATTTTTGATAAATTGACTTCCTTTTCTGTTACTAAGTCTCGATAAATTTTATGCTGCTACAATCACTACCAGCATAAAGATTTTTTGTATTTTAAATTTTTATTGCAACCTGTATTGTTTATTTTGCTTAAATGTCTTCTATTATGTTAATACACGTGTTTTGTATGTTTAATTGGCTGCAATCAGCTTTATTCTGGGGCTCCATGAGAGTAATACATCCCTGGTTCAACAACTACAAAGTAATAGTCGCCGTGTCTTTATTTAATATGGCTATACTCAGTTTTATTCCGTCCCTTGTGGAGTAATACACCTTTCCCGAATTAGTTTTCTTTGTTGTGCGGCTGCTGTTTTTCAACATTTTTAATCAAATGAATGTGATTTTTTAAACCCCCCTCTTGAAACCTTGATGTAATGCGAAATTTTCAGATTCATGCAGCAGCAGGTTTTTTACTATTGTGCTATCTGTACTCTGCTCGAAAATGAGGCTTATTAGTACAAAATCAACAACCGTTTCGAAGCCCTACGAGCTACAATGTCATCCCCAGAAGTTCTAGGACTTTTCATATTTTCACGAAGAGAAATGATTTTGCTGCAAAGGAATCGCTTCGTCGTATGGAAGACATAGTAGGCTTATTTAGCAAGAAGACGCGAACGCCAGAGGAAACCCCGAGAAAGGACTCGGCCCGAGCATTTTGAGCGCGTCTTGTTTGGTGAGGTCGCGTTCAGGACTTCATTCGATAGATTTTCACGTTCCCTTGAGGACGTATGTTAACAGAGGGAACATTATGGATGATACACAGAAAAAAAGGTAAATATTTATATCCTTTAACAAAATATGATAGTGAATGTATGGTGGTAGTCTCTCTCGATGGGAGAATTGTTTTTTTTTTTGAAAAAAATAAAATTAGAAAGATTCTATGAGTTTGTCTGTACACATGGCACGTGTATTTTTTTCATATAAAAGGAAAGGTCTAGACCATAATATATTTCAAATACAACTTGAGATAAAACTGTAAACAAAATTATCTTGTAGAATTGTCATGCAAGGAGAAGGATATAGAAATGATGAAGGAAATGGCTGCCGTAGGTGTTTTCGTACACAAGTCAGGAAGTCGTGAACGTGGTCAAGCTTGGAAAACCATAGCAACACATCTCAACCTATTAAATGGTTTTTGCGTAACATCTAAATCAGTTCGAGACCATTTTACCACGATTATGAAAAAGTATAAAGCTAAAAACAACAAGGAAATTAAGGTTTCAGGAATTAGAGGTGATGAGCCTACAGAATTTGATACTTTGATTGAAGACTTAATTGAGTTGAGTGACAAATCTAATTTGAAACAAGAAACAGCTGCGACAGAAAAAAAAATGCCTTTGAAGTAGAACAACAAAAAGCGGTTGAGCTCAGACAACAAGTAATGGAGAGGAACAGTGAAACTAAAAAACGCTTGTGAGTAAGGATGATGAAGCCAACCCCCAAAAAAGCAGACGGTCAAATTTAGACACAATTGACTTTTTGCGTGAAAAAATGGAAAGAGATCGTGATTTGGAGGAGCAAAAAAAAAAACAGAGAGGTCCTCTCTCTGTTCTTTTTTTTGCTCCTCCTTAAAGGGGACCTCCCACCTCAAAAAAACTTTGCTTATATCGAAAACATATCTGGCCTGGATAACGAATTCAATGATTATTAATTCCTTTCTACTCTGGTATCTCTAAAATAAGCCAAAACATTTTACTAAATTTACCTCTTTTTATCACATGGCTACGCTGCTTTGAAAATGCTGCATTCATAATGGCGAATTTGCTTACGTAATGCAAGTTATGATTTTTCGGACGGAAAATTATGCCGAGCAATCATAAAATGTTTTTCAGCTTTTACAAACCATGCTAAAAGAATTAATAATAAGGGTATTTATTTTTGGAAATGTATTAGGCTTTCAGTTTGAACCTTGTTGAAAAAGATCGAGAGAAGAAGATGAGGATAGTAATTAAAACTGATCAAGCATTTTTTTATGACAGCGGCGATGATTATTTTGATGAAGAATCCCAGCATAATTGGATCGAACATCCGATTGATCAGTGGTGTTCTTGCGAGAAGTGTGAGAGGATGCCGCTAGAATGTGAGTGTAAATGTTGCAAGAAGTTAGAAATTTCTCAGATGAAAGAGTTGGAAGGTAATTATAATATCATTAGCACCCAGGGAACAACGAGAATGATATTATTACGCAATTCATCGTGATGTAAAAAGGACTACAATTTATCATTTTATTACTGAACATAAAAACTTCAAATACATCGTCCTTTTAAAAGACGCACTTTGGACAGCTTTGGTTAGCATGCACGACAGAGAGAGTACCCTTCTAACAAACAAAGGGCATGAATCCAATTTGTAAATTGCTAGTACGTAAGTATTATTCAGATTTCATAAAACGGATATTATTATACCTAAACACTTGTTTCTTTTATTGTAGAACATATCGATATGCTGCTTATCGCCAGTTCACCTTATGGGTACATGTTCGCATAGGAAGAAAAACACGGTGTGTTATTCCATCTTGCGTTGTTTCAAGAATTAGACGAGAGTTCCCATCTCCTGATGATAGTTACGTTGGCTTTAAGGAGGCTATTTAAGGAGGCGAATTTGAGTTGTCGTGGACTTTCGATCGCGTACGATAAACATGAATATAAGGGAAAACGGGAAAAGTGAGTATATTTGAGGGCTGGTGACTGAAGTGGCTCGACTAATAATTTTTCCCGACTAAGCGAAACCCCGGTTGTTTTCTCCGACAAGGTACGTAATGTAAATAATAATGTAAGCAATTTTATAAAAATGTGTAACGTAAATGTTGAGTACCGTCTTACATCCGTGAATATTTAGTGTGAAGTTCAATGATTTCTGCACGGTCTTCAATCAGGGACATAAATTGTGGCCAAACCATTAAAAATAGTGAAAATATCAACTGTAGCCCCACTTCCCCCCCACTATCAATGTTTTGTTTTGTGTCATGCACTGAATTCCGTTGAAACATTGATATAGGGGGGCAGGGGGACAGTTTCTGCATAATGAGCTTGTATTTTTGTTGTTTGGCCACATATTTATGTCCCTGATTGTCTGAGAAATTTTAGACATAGTTTTTTTTGGTCATGTGTACCTGATAAGATTTTGCTGCTAATATAGCTTGTATTTGGCATGGCACGTATATTTCTCTTTTGGTATTATATTTTATCAGTGTTGGTATGTTTTTTTTTTACACTTAGTTACTGTTGCTAAGGGTTTGCAGTAGCATTCGGCTACGTTATTTTGTGAGTGCCAGATACATGTTCCACTTTGTAAAGCTTATCGCAGATATATACAGTAGATTCTCGATACAGTAGATTCTCGATACAGCGAACCCGGTCAGTGAATGAATAATAGTGTAATACCTTGTTTCCACGCGTATGCGATGAAACCAGCCTTATGTCGTTATAGCGAGAGTATGCTGTACTTGAGGTTCTACTGTGTATATCCGCGTGTTGATTTTGAGAATTGAAAACAACAACTTTCCACATATGATAAAACAAAACTGGTGTCGTGAACAAAACCTGCTTAGCACTCTCTTTATGGTTTTCTGATAATCATAACAAAACTGGAATTGGACTCGCACACGACCCGCACACGACCCACACACAAACCAATTAATATCATGCCATATCCTGAAGTTTCAGTACACGACCCACACGACCCGTTTGTTTTTATTTATTAAATATTATAAGGTATATTCTTTTAAAAAAATAGAACGGGTCGTGTGGGTCGTGTAGTGAAACTATCTGAAATAGGATGTTCGAATTCGGGTCATGTGTGGGCCGTGTCTGGGTCGTGTGTGCTTTGTAAACGTATTTTTGCACTTGGAAACAAGAAGACTTTGCAGTATATTAAGTATAAGTGTTTTGAACTTAGTCTGTTTGCAGCAGTGCTGGCTCTATGTGTATGGCTGTTTTGTTTACATTCTCCATGTAAAAGTGACACGGAAATTCTGTGTCACTTTTACATGAAATTGTTGTCCCTGTGGAAGACACATACTGTATTTATAGTTGTATTGTAGTTGTATTGGCGAGGTAATCCCTGTTCAATTTTTTTTTCCAAAATTCAGACAATCAGGGACATAAATTGTGGCCAAACCATTAAAAATAGTGAAAATATCAACTGTAGCCCCCCTTCCCCCCCACTATCAATGTTTTGTTTTGTGTCATGTACTGAATTTCGTTGAAACATTGATATAGGGGGGCAGGGGGACAGTTTCTGCATAATGAGCTTGTATTTTTGTTGTTTGGCCACATATTTATGTCCCTGATTGTAGTCGTTCAATGGGAGCAATAAATACCGAGCGTTTTCGACTTGCCCTATCCTCCCCATTGTTACTTTGCGAGCGATAGTAAATATCAGGGGCGATATCTCGCAAGTAATGATATGACTTCTCCGTCTTGACTTTCTTTGCAACGAATCGTTTTGACGGTTTTAAACAAGAAATTTTAAACCGCGGGATCGGTATTCCTTCCTTTTTTGTCGACCTGAAAGTTAAGGCAATTTATTAAAACAGGTAGCGCTCTAAGATTAAAATAAAATAAAAAAAGAACAAACCTGCGGTCTAGCAATGTTACAGGTATGATCTAAAGCAGCTGATTGGACGCCCGATATCATCTTTCCTTGTTCGTAAAAAATACTTTTCGGCAAATAACGAATTTTTAATGAATGAAACACTTATAAGTAGGTTGTAAAAATATTTTCGTTTTATTTAACGATGTCTTTTATTAGTCTTTTATCGTCGGCATCCAGAAGTAAATTATGTTCTCCATGGTCTGGTTCAGAATTTAAAACCTCGGCTTCCGATGTCGCCATCGCAGCCGTAATAACCTAATGTACTTTGCATGAAAAATAAAACGACGCTAACTCTTTTTCTATGTTCAGGTTTGTTTTTCTATGTTCAGTTCTTTTCATGTTTGCTATCCAAGTAGCAGCGGTAGATTTATCACGCGGGATTTGGAAAAATGATAACTCCGGATTCCTTTTTCTATGGTTTTGACAGCCTACGGCAGCGAAAGACGGATCCATTCTTAAAATTTTAACATTCTAGGAAACTTTGCGACTTCTTTCGTTATATTGCAATAACATTTTGTGAATTTTTTACTTTCGAATTAACTTTTTATTCGACAAAAATAGGAACCTGCTTGCGCGCATAAACACATTTTCTTTATAAAAGGGGTTGTTTAATCCCGCAAAAGCGGTCTGCTTCATAGCTGGCTCTACGTCATTTGTTTACATTTTTCTCGCATCCGCTGAGCTAAACCGTTTTGAAGAAGAAGGCCGTCATTACTGTCAAAGGCAGCACGTTTGGTAAAAATGGTAAGAAAGAATACAATATTTGTAAGTTATACTAGTAAATTGTGCAAAATAATTATTGAATTCTTTAATAAGTCAGCATTATATACGATATGAAAAAAAGTTTTTTTAAGGTGGGAGGTAACCTTTAAACTTTCAAAAAAATCAACTAGAACAGACAATAAACATCATAAGCATGATGCAGGCCAGCATGCAGCAACAAGCTACACAACAAGCTAATCAGCAAAGAAGCATGATTCAACTTTTGAATCAGCAGCAGCAACAGTTCCAGATGTTTTTGACAATGTTCGCACAGAATATGAGAGAAAATAACAAGACGTTGATATAAAATAATTTGCACAGCATGTTTTATCTATGTTACAGAAGACATTTTTGATCACAGAAGTTCTATATTTTGTTTACATGAAAAACTCTCAAAAAACGTACAGAAATATTGAAGTAGTTCCTGGAAATTTATTGTGTATATTCTTGCATCACAAAGATCTGGGTTAGTTCATTTTTTCTAAGAAAAGAATACAGAAAGCTGCACTTCCAAGAAACTGTTGATAATTAAGCATCTTTTCAACTTTTAAAACAATGTGCATAAATTTCTTTATTTGTTTTTAGTATATATATGGTATATTATTATGATATAATCCATAAACCTTTTTGTCTAATAAAAAGAGTACAGTTTTTTACTGAAAGTATTCTTGTAATTTTGGAGGCTCGATATCGAAATAGTTTGAGGTCTTATTTCCATATAAACATGTACGTGCATTGTAAAGGAGCCCACATACCATTACTGTTTTTCCAATAGGACTACGGCCTATTGCTATCTGCTTTTTAAATGTCACTAACTTAAAGAAATTTTTAATGTCACCAAACAACCATTCTACAGATACTCTCACTTCACTCCTTGCTTTGTTGTAGGCCCGTTGTGCTTGTGTAAGGTTGGGATTTCGGTGTGGACAGTTTATTTAAAAATATTTCATTAGGTCATGTTGTATTAAGCAGATATGAACAACATTTTACGAGGCGCAGCGCGTGGACTATTGTCTTACCGGACATTCAATATCTGTTTTATTATATAACGAATTGATCCTTGTTCATTACCTTTATACAATGTTGCATTATCTTTTGCTACTCAACCAGCCATGCGCTAATGTGCTGGAGGACTGCCCATTGCCTAGCCATCTATTTGACGGTATTACTACAAATAATTCAGAGCTTCATAAACGTTTCCTTGTTAACGGAAATTTTTTATGATTCCCAGAGTAAGGGAAATTATACTGTCGCGTAGAAAATTCTCACAAAACAAGAAAGTGTTTTGGCCCGTTCGAAAAACTAAAATACCTCGATGTAGTCGTCTCTCAGAATAAATTAGCGTGACGCCAAAATGATTAAAAGTCGCGTGCGCCCAATTGAACAAAACTTTTTCTTTTGAAGTGGGACAGACCATGTTTTATAAATAAATTTGATGGGTAAAGTAGAAATTTTTTTTGTCTTGCCTAATGTGGTGCGGCAGTTCCGAAATGTTTTTTTTAAATTAAAAAATAAAACCCTTTCATCAAACGTCGGTTAATACCCTGTTCAATGTAAAAAATAACAACATTCGAATTTAAATTCATTCCGCAAAGAGTGTTGTTGAGACAATACGCAATTGGATGTAATTGTGTCATTAATTAAGCTAGTTAATAACAAATAACTTCAAGTGTTTCAAATTCTAGGTGTATTTGCCAAGAATAAGACTTTTTGTTATTACACGATTTTACGTGTTGTGTAATGCCAAAAGATAGTATTTTCATATAGGCCGAAGGATCAAAAGACGTAAACGTCTACGTACACCAAATCTCAGGACAAACCTATCTCGATTAACTTTATTACTTCCAAATATGCTGATCACAATTCTAAATGCCACCAAAGCCCGAAACACGCATTTTTTCAAAGTTCTGATAAAATATGGCACTTTTTTACTTCACTATGGTTCACTTCCAGTGCTACCCTTTGTAGCAACAATGCTGCTGTAATTACTGTGCCAAACATTGTCTTGCGGTGTATAATTGCTTGCTTCAATGTTGTGTGGAATACACTAGCTCATTCGGAGAAATGCACAATGGCAAAGATATTTTGCCCATCATCGTTCCCGGTGCATTTTTAACACGCGAGACAGAATATCAAAAAAGCGGAGAATTGCCCTGGGAACGAGATTGTATTTAGCTAGCCAGCAGTCTGATAGAAACCGAAAGTGAATATATTATTTTTTTTACTCTTTTTTTCTGACAATTTTTTTCAATATTAGCTATCTCGTAAAAAAGGATAATAAATAGTTAAGAACGCAATATTCTCTCAAAAATGTCATTTTGCTTGGATTTCACACAAATTGGTTTAATTCCATGATTTAGAGATATACTATGTATATTTTTTCTTCTGTGAACGATGATATGGCGTTGAAGGTTCTGAGTCGTTGAGACAAATATTTATTAGTCCACTTTATATTCTCTAATTATGTTATTGTTTATAAACATGGATATCATTTCTTTTATGAAAAGGCACTAATGGTAGTACTAATACTTGTTGGTCACAGCATTACTGTCTAAAGAAACTATTCTGCAAAATAAAATAATATTGACCGATTGTTTATACTATAATGGAGTAACAACGATTTGTAAACTCGGTTTTTATTTCAGCTATTGTTGTGGGAAAGATATTATTTGAAAACTAGCCGGGAAACCCGGCGTCGAAACGCCGGGTTTAAGCCACAAGTAACTGTTGTTGAACGCCCTGAGGAGCGCTTAATAAGAACCGCAAACTGTGCAACACGGTCAGGTGGAGCGCTTTAGTACGGGTATACAGTATGCCTTAAAACTGTGCGGCCTAGCGTTGGAAGGCACAGTGGAGCGCCTAATAAGAACCGCAAACAATGTCACACATTTAGGTGGAGCGCTTTAGGAGGTATGCAGTACGTCGTGAATCGAGTAAAGCGCACACAACATTATAGTGTTTCAGTTGTATTTTTAAAAATATAACTTTACTGCAACTTTAGCCATAAAAAAGCAAAGTTTACAACCTGCTGTTACCCCATCATAGCAAAAACAGTCGGTCAACCTTTTTTATTTTTCGAAGAATGTTCCCGGTGAAAGTTCAAAAGTGAATGTTACTCCAGGCTGAGTGCTTAGTGTACAGGTAAAACAATAGGTGTCATCACCTTTTCCGCAAGAAATTTTATTGCAACTTCAGTTAAACAGAAACACATGAAGCAGCCCGTTGTTAACATTGAACTGAGCGCTTAGTAAAGGTAAACCGTGTCAATCATTAGGAATAATACGCTTTTCAAAAAAACTGTATGGCAACTTCGGTTTACATAAAAACACAGGATGCACTCTGTTGTTAACACAGGAATAAGCGCTATACAGGTATACCGTGTTGCATATGTCGTTAACAACGGGCTAAACGCTTAGTAGAGGTAAGCGGTGTTGCACATATATATAGACGTAATACCCTTTTCCAAAAAAACTTTGTCGCAACTTCGGTTTAAATAACAACACAGGAAACAGCCCGTCGGTACCCCATTCAGCTAAAAAATCCTTCAGCAATTTTATTTTTGGGAATACGCTTTTATGACAATAAAAAGATGTAGCTACGAAACTGCATTTTCATTAGGCGTAAGAAATAACTTTACTCTCAAATATATTCCGTCCAGCAGTAAATTGACCATGAAGGAAAAAAATATATATAACGCCCAGGTTGAATATAATCTTAAAACTAAAAGTTGATAATTTCCCTCAAAAGTGTATGAAATTCAGAAAATTCAGAAAATGTATACTAATAAAGCTCAGGTGTTGTTATTTTTGTAAAATTCGCACATGATATAATATAGTATACTAGTTATTTCAACCCGTGGAATAATCCACTAATTGTCTTTTTAAAATTTATTGTGCTTCTTATCGCAAAAATGTTTGTTAGCAACTCCGTTAAGAAGGCTGAAAGAGGTTTTAAACGAAAATCCCTTAACGCTCCCTTTTCGTCCATTTCACTCTCTTATTGATCTCGAAAACTTTTTCCATTCCTCTTCTGTAAGTGTAACTCCCTTTTTCAATGGAGTTGCTTCTCCATTCTGCTTCACATCTTGAGACTTTCCAATACTTACTCCTTTATAAGTACCTTTAGTCTTATCGTCGTGTTCAAACTCAATAACACGAAGTAGCACATTATCGGGAAGAAGATGCTGAAAAACATTTTCGTTGCTTACTTTCTTTATTTCATCTGCTACAACATCTAGTAGAGTTTTAACACAATCCAACTGTTTTGAATTAAGTTCTATTGTTACTTTGTTGCTTACACTTAATTCATTACTTTTATTAAAATGAATTATTTCCACGCGATCTTTTTTTACGATTATTGTGGTAGCTTGGGATAGTTTATATGTCTTGTCTGTGTGTTTTTGCGGTGGCCAGAAGTCATCGCCAACTTGCAATCTGCCATCAACCCAATACACATCGCTTCTTCCACTTGGACTTATTGCCATTATTTCTTCTTCCAACGACTGTTATGGCTGATCTGATTACAGATACCTTTTATATAAAAATATCTAACAAATCACACAGTATTGTGAATAGTTTTATTCTGATGTCACCCCGTGTTAATCTCATGGACACAGCTTGTCGTCATGGCTTTAAAATCTCAATAAATGCTGTGTTTGCATAAATAATAAATTTTAACACTCATTAAATGCTGTCGTGAACAAAATTGTAAATCACTTTCCGCTCATGATTACATGTTTTTTTATAAACAAATAAACATTCTTAATCAGCTTTATGCGAAAAAAAAACACAATCAGGCGGAGAGTATGCTTACGTCATGTTTTTTTAAACAATAATTTTTAAGCTTAAAATATGGCTATTCCATTTTACGTTTATAATAAGGTATAACGACAAAACTAAAGATAGAATTACACGAGGCAAGTTCAAGCAGTATAGTGGTAATGTGTATACAGTACATTAGAACAATCTGTATCTAATTATAATACCCACTAGTATTTAGCCTTGTGGAAAAATCCACTATAGATACCGAATAAAAAAAACAGCGAAATAGTTAGCGAAATTAACCATAAAATTCATTGTTCTTTTCGTCAAAACGTTTTGTTGTTAATTCCATTGCGGGAATAAATAAAATCAAACGTTTTTTATAAGTAGACAATAGACATGTGATTAAGGGAATAATAAAAATTATTACCCGTGACTTTTGTGTAATAAAGTTTACCTCATTACACAAAGGTTTTTATGAGAACAATAAAATAAATTAACCGTGACTTTTTTAAAACAAAAACTTTAAATCAATTTGAAAAAGCACACAAAATAAAAATAAAAGTTTAGCAAAGTTGACATGTTACAGCGGCTGTCTCTTTAATAATAGCCGTCGTCTGTCTGTCTGTGTGTCCGCGAAAGCCGTGTCCCGTTACGGAAACACGAAATTTTGTAAATTACGCACCAATACCAAATGCGATATATTTTTACCGACTTTGTTTTGACCGCCCGCACGTAGTATACCAATCACGACGCCTGATTCTTTAGAAAACAATCCAAGATTTTCGCTGCTTTCGCTTTGACGGGGTAACAATGAATTGTAATCTGTGTTTTTATTTTACCTAAGTTGTCGAAAGTTATTTTTTGAATAGTATATTACACCGGAAACATCATAAATTTGTGTGCACTTCACTTGATTTTCTACACACTATATGGCTGTACTAAAGCGCTTTACCTGAATGTGTGGCACAGTTGACGGTTCTTATTAATCACTTTTTCTGGTGTTCAACGCGAATTAACACAGTCACTTGTGGCTTAACCCGGTGATTCCACAGAGTGTATCCTGTGTCATGATTAATTTGTTAACGTTTACTGCAACTTATTCTGCAAAACGAAATATTATTGATTAATTTTTTTTGGCATGACGGGGTAACAATGGGTTGTAAACTGTGCTAAAAAAACCATTAAGCATAAACAGATGAATTTGTTTCTTGTGTTTTTATTTAAACAGAGTCTGCGAGAAAGTTTTTTTCAAAAGGGTATTATCCCTATATGCCTGTGCAACACCGTTTAACTGTAATAAGCGCTCAGCCCAATGTCACAATTATTTTTTTCACTTTAACAAAAACTTACCCCGCAAAATAATATAATATTGACCGATTATTTTTGCTATAATGGAGTAACAACGGTTTGTATTTATTTCAACTATCGTTGCAGGAAAGTTATTTTTTTTAAAATATGTTATACAGTCGCAACACTATAGTGGTGTATGCGCTTCACTTGATTTACGACATACTGTACCTGTACTAAAGCGCTCCATCTGATCGTGTGGCAGAGTTTACGGTTCTTATTAAGCGCTCTACAGAGTGTTCAACGCCTGGTCACACATTTACTTGTTGCTTACCCCGGCGTTTCGACGTCGGGTTTCCCGGCTAGTTTCTTTAGAAAAGACAACACATCCACTTTTCCTGTTACAGATGCACGGAAGAAATATATAGACTAGTAATTAGTTTGTGGAAAAATGAACGCTGTTTCATGCACTCTAAGAATAAAAAAATATTTTCAATTTAATATTCGTGTTTTAGTAATTTATTTCACATCTGCAAATTATTGAAGACGTGAAATGCCATTTGCCACCTTTACGTAGGCAAGCTTGTATTTCACATTGGGAATTTATATTTTGTTATGTGACGGCACGCAAATTAAGAGAGTGTAAGTTTAAGTTACATCTAACTTAAAAACCATGTCAGCAAAACATTTCGTGACGTGAATCAAGAGTTTTTGTTAACACATCAGCATTTGTCGCAATAGAAAGACTGATAAACATTATTTGCAATGATGAAGAATGGACAATTCAAAAAAAAAACTACGTTATTTACGACGCTTCGGGTGTTCACCCATTTTGAAGCATTTTTAAGCAATCAATAACATAAAATTTTTCATCCTAAATATATACAAAGTTTAACAGTAACCATAGTTACAGATTAAATGCTAATTGTATAAATACAATGGAGCAGATCTAATTTTGTTATTCAAATGGGACTATCCCGCACTATGAATAAACTCTTTTTAATCTGTAACAGCAAAAGTTGAATACCTCCATTATAACATCCATATAGAGAGAGCCTACCTTTAGCGGAGTATACACGCACCTCGATAGTTTTATTGCCGAAAGATATAAATTCGGCTTTATTTATACTTTGCTTCACCGTTGTTTTAAAATTTGTTCAAATTGGTCAATTTTTATCATGAGGTTAATATAATCAAAGATATCTTCATTTGAAATGGTTATAAACACGTTTTTTCTACATCTCGCAAAACCAAAAAAATCACCCACAGGACTAAGAAGAACATTTGATCATTCTCCCTTTTTTAGGTAAAACATCTTTACAAACGAGAACTAAATTAGAAAAACTTTTTAAATCTACTTTACATTGTTGTAAACTTTATGTTGTCTTCAGAACTGACACTCGCTTATCTAACTTCTCTAGATTTAAAGACCTGTTGCCTAAAGAATTAAAGTCAGGCGTCATATACTAATATAAGCGCAGTGCAACTCCACTTATATAGGCAAGACGTCTAAAGGTTGAGGCAAGCGAGCACCTCGGCACCTCGGAGTGTCTCCCTTAACAGGTAAGAAATCAAACTTGTCTTATTGTACGGTTAATAAACATCATCCTAAAGCCTGTCACACCACATTATCTCTTCACAACTTCAGTATACTATAGGGGACACAACCGGTATTATTTGCTATAGTGAGTACTGTGATGAAAAGTTTGCCAAAAAAAACTATGCGTTATTTATTCCGGCTGGCAAACTAACCTCATAGATCAACAAAAAATATATACATAGACGAGTAAGTTATTTTACAGTAAAGTATAAGTTGTTCAAACCAGGATTAAATATGTACTCTTTTTTGTTAAAAAGAACATTTGACTCCACAGTTGTTTTAGATTTGTTTTTTATATCGTCTTAAATATTCTAGTTTGGTAAAATGATAGGCTACCTTTGTCTTAAAAATGTGTCACGAATACACAAAACAAATAAAAAAGAAATACTTGTAACAAAAAGGTAATTTTAAGTTGCTTTGAATACATCAACAACATGGCTATAATGCCTTTGTTGTAAATGCAAAGCATGTGCCAAAAATGATAGTCTATTCAAATTTTTGCTATAGTCATTTTTTACTTTTGTTTTTCTTACTTTTTATTTCCATAATATTGTTGACTTTTAATCGCAAATATTAGAATATTTTTGTTTGTAAAAGGGTGCCTGTTGTTAAAGGCTTTTACCCATAATTGTGCGAGTTATTTTCCCACGACTTTTGTACCAATTAGTAATACTACAGACGTATATATCAGAGAAGTCGACTAAGTAATTATCTCGCCTGTTTCAAAATAATTTAAAAATATTCCGCCTTTCCACTAATCCTGCAGGCGGGAAAAGACAGTATTGAACACTTTTTTTCGTTGATTGAAAAATTAGTCCTGCCGCGGGAAGATTGTTTTGTTTATTAAGGTAGTTTTAACACATATCTTTTAATTATGTTATTTCAGATTATGACTTTTTATACACCACGTTTTTTATTTTTACGCACTTCTGTACAGTTTTAGTTTGCACAAAGAAACCTACGGAATAATACCTAAGAGTTTTACCTACACTTTATTTTCTATTCTACACGTATTTTCATGGTCCACCGAGCCGGATGTTGAAAATGTCTACTACAAAGAAAACTGATCGAAAGTTGTTAAAACGAAAAACCCTTTTAAAAATCGCAGAAGAAAAAATTACTTCTGCAAAAGACTTGATTCTTGACAACAATATATTAGATGAAGAAAAGTTTGAGAAGATGAAAGCCTTACAAGAAATTATTAAATTAACGATCGAAGAGATACAGAAGACAACGAATGAAATAATTGATGATGTGAATGACGAAAGTCTTATGACAAATATGTTAGGAGAAGAAACTGAATTCGGAATTACTGTGAGCGGAGACATGAGAATTCTTGAAAAGTTTTTAAAAAACTTCGAAGAGAAACCCGAGAGAGCGACTAGAAAGAGACATAATGTGAAGTTACCAAAATTGGTTATTAAGGAATTTTCTGGTGATATAACGGAATGGAAGCCCTTTTACGAAAGCTTCATAGCAGCAGTAAATGACTCTACACTGTGCGATGTTGAAAAATTAAATCACGTGGTTACGTAACCGGAGCTGCAGAAAAGACCATCGACGGACTGACGCTAACTGGAGAAAATTACGAAAAAGCACTTTCTCTCTTAAAAGAACGCTATGGAAACGAGCAGATTATAATATCACAACATATGACAGAACTGTTGAAGTTACAGCCGATCACATCTGACCGTGACTTGAAAGGTTTACGCATGTTCTATGATACACTCGAAGGCCATATCCGAAGTTTGGTCAGTTTGGATGTTGACAGCAGAAGCTACGGAGCGTTATTGGCGCCGATTGTGATGGAACGTCTTCCTCACCAGGTAAGGCTTATTCTTACGAGGGATCTTAAGGATAAGGGTTGGGACCTTACATTGCTCCAAACTGCTCTAAAAACTGAATTGTCAGCTCGTGAAGCGTGTTCAAGCTCAGAGGAGATGTCAAATCATAATCACGATAGTAATCGCCAAACTAGTGGTTCTGCTCTCTTTGCTAATCGTAATGAAAACAAGGTAATCTGTGCGTTTTGTAAGGGCCGACATTATTCCGATAAATGTTCCATTATTACTGATGTTTCACAGAGAAATTATTTACTACGAAAGGCGGGAAAATGTTTTAAATGTTTACGTTCTGGACACTTGCAACGAAAATGTTCTAGCGCAAAACTGTGTTTTTATTGTAAGGGAGATCATAATTCTGCGCTATGTGAAAATCGAGAGTTCGAAAACACCAAAGAAACGAGAAATTTATTAGTCAAATCTAGTACTTCCGTTTTACTGCAAACAGCCGTAGTTAATGTTAGTAATAAAAATAAACAATCTGTTCTCGCACGCGTTGTTTTTGATTCTGGATCGGAAAGATCATACATATCGGAACGTGTTTAAAAACAATTGTGTTTAGAAGAAATCTCAAGTGAAAATCTAGCTATATCTACTTTCGGCACACCGGAAACCTTAAATAAGAAGGCGTCAATTGTGCAGGTCATCATCGCAGATTTGAAACAACAAAAACACATCGAGATTAACGCATTTTCTGTACCATACATATGTGCGCGTCTCAAAAACCAACCAGTTCAAATTGCTCTTGCGACCTATGATCACCTAAACGGACTGGAACTAGCCGAGACTGGGGAAGGAACGGGTCAGGTTGACATTCTTATTTGGTCAGACTTTTATTGGGGTGCGTTTAGTGGTAAGGTAGTGCGACGAGATAGTGGACCGGTTGCGTTAGAATCGCTGTTTGGTTGGGTTTTGAGCGGACCTGTCAACGTCGAGACTCGAAAAGTAAGTAGCACCAACATGCTTACCCATTCCCTCAGGATAGATCTCGAAAAAACCCTTTCGGAAACGGCAATCGATCGCCTTTGGGATTTAGAAACCCTCGGAATTAAACCGGTCGAGAAGTCACGTGGCGAAAAAATCCTTGAAAATATTAAACGAGCTTCTGACAATCGATACATTGTGAATTTGCCGAAAAGGGAAGAACACCTGTTTATAGCCGATAATTATGAGCCTTGTAAAAAACGCTTAATGAGCAAGTTTAAACAGCTAAAACGAAACCCGGAACTTCTTAGACAATACGATGATATTTTTAAAGAGCAAATGCGGCAAGTGATAGTTGAGCATGCACCCGAGCATGGCGAGGCAGGCCTTATACACTATTTGCCGCATCATGAAGTCGTGCGTTCAGAGAAACAAACAACTAAGGTGCGCATTGTTTTTGATGCTTCTTCAAATTCAAATGGACCCAGCTTAAACGACTGTCTCCTGAAGGGACCTCAATTAACTCCACTTTTGTTTGATATTTTAATTCGTTTTCGATATTTTACAGTAGCCCTAACAGCAGATATCGAAAAAGCCTTTTTACAAATTGGTATCGCGGAGGAAAATCGTGATTTACTTCGATTTCTGCGGTTTGATGACATCCTAAAAGACGAGCCTGTAATAGTCCACAATCGTTTCGCGAGAGTTGTGTTCGGCGTAAATTCTTCTCCCTTCTTTTTAAATTGAACAATTAGGAAACATAATGATCTTTTTAAAACCGCTGACCCAGCTTACGTGCTAAAAGTTATTCAATCATTTTTTGTCGATGATTTTTCCGGTGGCGAAATTTCTACAGAAAAAGCTTTCGAACTTTACAAAAAGTTAAAATTGAGATTTTTAGAAGGACATTTCCCGCTTCGAAAATGGAGAACCAATGATAAAGTATTGAGAAAAATCATAACAGAGTTAGAAAATATTGAACAACCGAAACCTAAAAAATTCTGGGCGTTATGTGGGATGAATTCGACGATACTTTGAGCTATGACTTACGAGAAATAATTGAGCATGCTAACAACTTAACGCCTACTAAGAGAAACATTCTTTCAATTCTTTCATCATTTTATGATCCGCTTGGCTATATTCAACCACTTATTATCACACTGAAAATATTTTTTCAAGATATTTGTAAACTCCAACTAAATTGGGATAATAACTTGCCGAACGAATTCAAACGAAAATGGTCTGAAATAATCAACGACTTAAGTTCTATGAGAACAATAAATTTTGATCGACAATATTTTCGAGACAACAACGAGCCTATCAAACATTTCGGACTGCACGGATTTAGCGACGCAAGTTTACAAGCGTACGGTGCCGTTGTTTATCTAGTCGCCGAAACATACAGTGGAACACAGTTCGCAAGCTTTATTTCCTCCAAATCACGCGTGTCCCCCATGCAGCCTCACACCATTCCGCGCACCGAACTTCTGGGAAATCTTTTACTGGTTCGATTAATGAGTTCAGTAAAACACGCCATCTCTGCCGTGATTGAAAACTCGAGCGAACATTATTACACTGATAGTCAAATTTGTTTAGCGTGGATTAGGGCAACCAAAAAGGAATTTAAAACCTTTGTTCATAATCGAATTGTCCAAATTCGACAAAAAAGCATTGTAGAAAATTGGCATTACGTGCCTGTCGTCTCAACCCTGCTGATCTTATTACCAGGCAATCTATGAAACCTGTCTCACCAATTACCGGAGACCTCTGGAAATCAGGACCGACCTTTTTGCGCGATAACAACCATGTATTCAACGATGAAAATTTTGATCTAGACGATAACTGTGAAAGTAAGCAACAGAAAACACTTTTAGTCACCGCAGCTTCTACCATTAAAATCTTAGATTTTTTTAATATCCGCAAATTCAGCAGTGCTAAAAAAGCAATTAGAGTTTTAGCATGGACTTTACGTTTTGTGAACAATCTCAAATCGAAACAGTTCACCACACTTTTTGAATTTTCTTCGGCACTCCAAGTTTTCGAAATTTCGCGGGCGGAGGTGTTGTTAATAAAAGAAAACCAAAAAGGCCTGATTGGTGAGAAAAATTTCGAGCACATAAAGTACCAACTAAATGCTAGTCAAGACAAAAAATGGAATTTATCGGTGTTATGGTCGTTTAAAAAACGCTCCTATCGAACTTGATACAAAGTATCCAATTCTCCTTAGTAAAAAGAACATACTAACTGAACTTATTGTACGCGATTTACACTGTAAACTGAAACATGCATGGACAAAAGACACTCTAACAGAATTACGGCAACGATTTTGGATTTGTGGTGGACGAGACTTCGTACGAAAATTGATACTTCGATGTCAAACGTGCCGCAAGCATGGTGGAAAATGTTACACTTATCCAAATTCACCGCCACTCACCGCTCTAAGATTAAATGATTTGAGAAGTGTATTCTGTGGTTGTGAAGAAATGTGGAAGTGTTGGGTAGTTTTGTACACGTGTGCTGCATCTAGGGGTGTTGTTTTAGATTTGGTTCCAAGTACTAGTTGTAGGGCGTTCATTCGTAGTTTTAAGAGGTTTGTGTCGAGACGTGGTTGTCCCGATCACGTAATATCTGATAACGGTACGAATTTTACGGCAGAGGAAACAAAAAATTATGCCAGTATGCTGAACGTGAATTTGCATTTTAATGTCCCATTGGCACCGTGGTATGGTGGATTCTTTGAGCGGTTGGTGCGAACAGTTAAGTATTATTTAAAGAGACAATTGGGAAATGCCAGACTGACTTATGAGGAATTGCAAACACTTTTAATCGAAATCGAACATATAATCAACAACCGGCCAATCACATATGTATATCCTGACGAACTTGAGAAATGTATAACGCCGAACCACCTACTATTCGCACGTCGACTTGAAATACAATCGACGAATCGACAAGAAACGATCACTATCAAAAGAGTTGAGTTAAAAAATCACCATCAAAAGCTGACTCAAATTCTCGAACACTTTTGGAATCGATGGCGTCACGAATATCTAACGGAATTGAGAGACCACCAAAAAATGAGAAAGGAACGATCATCAGCGAAGCAAAAAATCACTGTCGGAGACATTGTGATAATACACGAGGAAAAATTGCCGAGACAATTATGGAAAATAGGAAAAATCGTTTCGTTAATACATAGTAAGGACAATAGGGTAAGAGGAGCTAATGTAAGGACCCCCAATTCCACTATTCTAAAGAGGCCTCTGAATAAGCTGTACCCTGTTGAGTTTGTAAAATCTAACTTTGATACTAATGATACATACAATCCTCTAGAAGAATTTAGTGTAGGTGACGGAGAAAACGAAGCAAGTGAAATTCACGACAAAAACGATGCAAGCGAATTGGACGAACAAGACGACAAGGTAACAGACGAAATGGAAGAAGAACAAGAAGAAGTGCAAATCGAACTTGACTGCAGGAATGATGGCAGAGAACATCGTGTAGCAGCTGAAACAGCAATGATCAGAATGTACTTGTAAATTTGTTGGACACTCTGCATATAGACGTGATGGATTTTGATTGATTTGTTTTAAATATTTAGGTGCCCCCAAGTATTGCGGGGGAGTGTTTTGTTTATTAAGGTAGTTTTAACACATATCTTTTAATTATGTTATTTCAGATTATGACTTTTTATACACCACGTTTTTTATTTTTACGCACTTCTGTACAGTTTTAGTTAGCACGAAGAATTCTACGGAATAATACCTAAGAATTTTACCTACACTTTATTTTCTATTCTACACGTATTTTCAAAGATGGTGTTTGCGTCAATTTTCGCACATTGCATATTTATGCGTGAATGTGTGATAATTTGTCTGTACAAGAAATGTATGGATTATTTTTTATTTAGGTGACCTTAAGTACAAAATATACTAGATATTCAGATACAAAAATATAATACAGACATCGTTTTTCGTATTTCTATAAAATCACACGAAAATTAACAAGAAGCTTTATTAAAGTTCCTCTAACACTAGCAACAGAATTTCGAAGTTAACCCTGTCTAGTGGACAAGGGATTCTACAGGGTGAAACAATTTCATGAATGTGTTTGTATTCTCTTTTTAATAATAGCGGTATTTTGTTCAACATGGTTGCGCGCAGCATTTTTCGAAAAATTATCGCACGGCCGATTTTTGCGGACTTGCGTTTTTCAGTTCGACGCAGCCTAATTTCAGAATATTTTCGGAATCACGCCAGAACCCGATAAACAACGGAAACTATTTTAGTTTGGAAGTGATGGTGTCAGGTTTCCATATCTGTTTGACCTTTTTGTCTTCTATAGGTAACCTTTTTAATTTTGTAGTATTTGTTTTCTTTCTGTTTTCACATGTTTGTGTCTGAGATATGCTTGAATAAAACAGCTAAAGATAAAGGTCTTCCTCATTAACTTTATATTAGAAAAGCACAACAACATGAGCTTTCCGTTTACGCGATAAAATAGTAAAGAATGTTTAATCAAGTAAAACGACGAATAACAATGACTCGAATCCAGTCACGTAAAACTTTCCTATAGACCGCCGGCCGCTGCGACAAAAGGTTAAACCAACAAATCACACCACTCCATACGTGTGATTTAACAAAAAAATCTACATTTGTTAAAAAAAGAGCAACTACATGTTACAGACATGTAGCCATATCTGTTATAAGGCCGTGTTAAGTCTAATGTAGACTAATGCAATCCATAGATGAGTGTCATCCAAAAAAATTAATATATAATTAAACTATCAAAATAAAACATCAAAAAAAGGAAGGCTGGTATTGGAATAATACTGGAGCATCATGTATTCTAAAATGTAACGTGTTGAATAACTAAAAGTAGAGGAGCAATAAAAATGTAAGACATGTTCTATGCGAGGCATCAACGACATTCGAAATTGCCGTTGGAAAATTGAGATTACGGTTTAGCAAGAGGAGTCTCTTGTCTGTGTTTTTTTTACACTGAAGTTTCGAGAAATTTTTTTAATAAGAATGTTACCCCCGAAATTATTATTATTATATGCACTCCACTGGATCTTTGACAAACAGCTTATGTTCAATTTTAGAATTTTTAATTTAATTTTAAAATACGAAACCTTTTTCCGGAAATAAAAAATGTAAGTCATGTTGTGATAAGTATAGCTGCAGTTATTGTGATCGCCTACATGTAATAAATCAACGACGAATGTCTTAAAACTGTACTGCAACCTCAACCTGGTTGTGCAGGTTTACTTGCGCTCATTTATCAAGTCTAGTTTCTTTAATAATAGCTGCAATAATAGCCGTATCCTGTGTTTAAAAAAGTTGCGCCCATTTTTATATCGGAAATTCCCCGCTAAACAAATATATCGTCACATCATTCAGCCACATGCAAATTTTGACGTCACATCATTCAGCTACATGCAAATCTTAACGTCACCAAATTTAGTATTTTAACTAGAAACTTAGATTTAGAGGAAGAGTCCTTAAAAGCCAGCTGACTAGCTAGTCTAATTATTCAGTTAGGTACAGGAGCTTTTTTTTAAGCCAGCGTTATTTCTTTTTGTGTTATTTTTTCTGTCTTATTTTCACTAATGTGATTCTTACTAAGCTGTAAATCTGCCTACCTCTAGTTTAAACGTGAAAGTAGCCAAATACAGATTGCTGCAAAAAAAATTATAATAAAAGCAGTTTTGTATCTACACTTACCTATAAGAAATTTTTAGCAGAAGTCTAAAAGAAAAACAGTCTCGATTAATCCGTGATACTTAGCTAGTGTTTTTTTTAACTGTAATTATTTTTGTTACGATAGTCTGCACACTATTTCACAGTGAGTGAGTGAATCGCACGCTGTTTAGATACAAAGTGGACGATCAATCCCTACATTCCTTTCCGTCCCAGCTATCTTTCCGCCGACATTTTAACAGGTTAGTAGCATCGCTTTAAAGTATTTATCTGGTGTTTTCTATTTCGCATGCAATTTAAGAGAATACTTCGTACACCTTTTTTATTTTCTAATTTCGTTCTGCAATAACATAACATTAACGAAAACCCTATAAAAATCTATATATTGTCTATTCCTTTTAAACGGAAAGTTTTTTTCGAGCAAAGTTTTTTTAATTAGTAACACAGTCTTTTACACAGCACGTTAAATATGATTATAATCTCAATTAATTTGATTTAATTTATATATTAATCACTTTTACGTAGGCTTATAATTAAACAAGTTACAATATACTTATTAATGCTTGTCTAGATGTCCGAATTAATTTGTTCACATTCCTAACATTACTTCATTAAACATGTTTGATAGTGATTCAATACCTAATTTATGTTATGAGTAACGAGACAATAGCGAGAAAAGAACGGTTTCTAACGGTTTGTTTCGTCACTCTCTGCATGTAGAGAAACGCCATAGCTGGGATGACCTTGCCTTTATAAGTTTACAAGTTGAGTTATAAAATCTAGCAACGAATGGGCATCCAAACGGAAGTATACTATTCCTAGCTAATTCAGTTTAAAGCCGAATGCCGTCGCTTCCGAACCAAAAGATCCTTTCAAATGTGATTGGTTGTATGCCGAATTTTTCTGTTCAATGGAATTAATTACTTCCGAAACAATAAGTGAATCGACAAACTTAACTAAGCGTGCGCGCGGTAGATTTATTGCCCGTCTTAGGTGGATGAATTTTAGCTGGATTATAGGTTTTATATTCTATACATAAGCAGCAAACCCCTGATACCAAATTTGTTTTTCGCTTTCAAAAGACTGTTATTATCCCAACATCCAAACTGACACAATATGTCCTGTGTATTGCCAACGTAACAACAGCATCAGTGGTACGTTTAATTTTTGGAATAAAGCTACTGTCACTGCTGATGAAACTGTACTAATTTCATTCAAAAATGCATATAGCTGCAGTAAGACAGGAAAAGATATTTCGTGATAGCTTGAACGTACCTTTAAAAGTGAGCGACCGTGTTGACATGGATTCATTCTTTTACATGCGACTAAGCATTACCTTCTCAATGAAAGTACACATGTCGTGAATATAACTTTATTTAAATTTTTGATAACGTCATCGTTTTTGTAATATAAATATCATCAAATACTCCAATAAAAAATAGTTAAAACGTAAAAACAAATCAATAGTCGATGTTGTCACACGTTGAAGAAGAATTAAAAAAGTGAAGTCAGTTTCTTGAAACAGGTTTGTAATCACCTAACCATTATATACACTTTTTGTAAAACCATACTGCACTGAACGGGGCGGCTTTTTATTTAAAATGAAAACGAATTGTAAGAAAAATAAGGTTGATTATCAGTTGCTAAAAGTTTACCTCACGGAAAAAAATTATAATGAGAACATCTAAGCACATGTAAGATTTGATTTGATTTTTGTTTTGTTTTTATTTTATTTAGTAAAATAGGATGATAGATCAACAACCCACAGTTAACTCGCCTGTTGCAAAGAAATTTGCACGATTCGCCTCTAGACTTTGTAAGTATCATTCGTGAAATAGGAAAGTTCTAGATTGTCAAGACATTGTGCTAACGTACCTATCCGCTAATTTGAAAATATGTTCAATAAACAAATGTCCAAAAAAAGCAGCAGTAAACAAAGAGTTTTATAAAGAAAGGGAAGAAGTGTTTGAAATAGCGAATGTTTGAACACTTTTTCATTCGAACTGGCGGATGTGTACTGAATTTTATTGTTGCAAATAAAAGGATATTGTAGTGTTTTTTACTAAAAAAATTATGATATTCCTGTACTCTTGTGTTGAAATTATCACTTTTCCACTTTTTAACCACTAGGTATTGCTGTCATTATCACCGGTATTCTAACATTATGTTTTGGTATCAGTGTTTATTTCACACTACGCACATCAAGATTTCCATTCTACATACATGGCGCATCAATATTCATTTCCTTATGGGTGATATTTACTGCTAGTTTGGGTATACATGTTTTTTTTGGTACGTCAAGTAACCGACGATTGATTCGACATTTTAACGCTTCTGCAATCGCAGCTGACATCATTGCTTTTGTAGGTGCTGTAGTATCAATAGCTGGATTTATGTAAGTGAAGCAAATTCTAGCCAAGATCTACAAAAATAGAATTATTAATTCAGTTTGCTTGATCTTTAGAATGTACCTCGATTGTAGACGTGTAACTAGACGTTTTAGTCCTGATAATCATTACACTAACACGTTGTGGTCTGCAAATTTTTGTACAAAAAGTCGAGATTATGGGGTGGCTGTGTATGCTATGCTCTTCCTGCTCCACTTCTTGCAGTGCGTAATCTCAATGGCAACCACAGTATACGGATTCAAAATTTCCAGAATCGAAAATATAGGTTGGTGAAAAGAAAGGAATGTTTTGTTGCTATAAGATACAGGTTGAATTACTGCCAAATGATATTTCTGTGATTTGCGCCCTTGTAATTACGCCTTAGTATACAACAACATAAGCTACGCGTATAGATATTTACATAATCTTGCCTGTCTTCTTTAAGGTGCACATTTTAGGTTTGTGCGTGTATTAAGTATTCGTAAAAGTTTGTTAATTTTGGCGCCCCATATGAATATGTGAGAAAGTAACGGGAGCTTTTGAACGTCTTTATGTACAAATAAAAATATGGAATTTTGGCTGATAGCTTATACCAGGCACTAACCAGAATCTCCGTATCAATAATACCCGTTGTTTCTCTGTTCAAAATGGCTGCGTCGCAGCTTCATGTCGAACCCTAAAAAGTGTTTTAATTACTTTTACTAACAGGCGTGTAAAGCAACATGAAAAAACAATGCCCAGATTTTATACAACGGGCGGAAATTTGAAGACCGGAATATATATGACAGGCGAATTCTCGTGAATTTTTTCACAGGCCAAGAACGACTAGTAGAATTAAAATATAATACTCGTTTCTAAATTCAGGTCAACAAAGGAATGGCGAGATTATTCAAGCTGCACCTAATCCAACATTACTACAAACCTACGCGTCGCAAGACCAATTCCAAATACCAAAATTGCAACAAAATGAAATTCTTGGTACGGCAAACACTGGTCAGCCATTTATACTTATACCTGTGACATCAACTTCTCAGCAGTTGCCAATACATATGCTAATTGATTCACCAGCAGGCTCTCCACCACCGTACTCCGCATATTGAATCGTCAGCAGGCTCTCCACCACGTACTCTGCAAGTCGATTCACAAGCAGGGTGTCGGCCGCCGGTATCGACAAGTCGATTCACGAGCAGGCTGCCGCTCCCGTACTCCCATGAGAAAGTGATGGAGTTTTTAGTTTCTATTTAACATTTAAAAGAAATATCGAAAATAACTAGACCCTGTTAATGACAAGAAAGTCGTTTCTCGTGAAAGTTGTTTCTCTTGCACTTTATTCGTGTTGATTGCAAAGTTACGTTGTCGACTTCACATGTCTTCACATTAGAGGTCTTACTACCCTTTTACACGCAGCTATATTGACATTGACCGTATGGCTAACGTCAGTATATGTAGAAACACGAATATTAGAATCCAATTACATAGACGAAACTTGCGACTTTTCGTCATTATTAAAAATTTTATAAAGCGTTAGAAAATTTTATAATCGCTAGCGTAAATAAATTATTGTAAATTTTCTATGTCGGCGTACGCGGATGCTTTGTCCATCTGTTGGATTATTTATAAATAGGTAAATATAATTACTCGTTACTTGTTTGTTTTTTTATTATTATTATTTCATAAGAATATATGAACCCATTCTGTTAGGTTTAACTCTGTGACGATTAACGATGACTTGAACTTCGATATTACATTCTCATATAGAGCAATTAATATACAGACAGTTTGTAAACACGTGAAAGTCTACAATTATGACGCGTTTCATCTAAATGCTAGCATTTTTCCAACAGTCATACGACATCTCATTTGACGAGAAACGTGATGGAAACAAAAGTTTAATTTTTGATTGGTGCACTAACATAACTAAATAAACAAACGCATGAATTTAAGATTTCCAAACAAGTATTCAATAAGCAAAAGTTGAGCCTCAGCTAAAAGTTTGTGATGGTTATTAACCGTATTCAGGTTAGGGGGGGTGTGTCCTACCCTAGCCCACCCTACCCTGCCCTGCCCTACCCTAGGGCTTCCGTCCGTAACATCTGATTGTCTCGCAAAATTTAGAGTGTTAATCTATGTGACGTTGACTAATGAAGAAAAAATAAATAAAAAATAACCTCCAGCAGGTGGTCAATTACGCCATTACGCTAAAATCTCCTTTCTCTTGATTATAATTAAAACAATTCTGGTTATTTCACCACTGTATGATGCTTAAACATTATTTCTTTCAATTTGCACACAATATAACGTCCCGAGGGCTTAAAATACTCCCCCCCCCACCCATACTGTTTATTTTGACTCACCATTATAGTTACAAGAAACTTGGAAACAAGCTAAAACCTTAAAATCTGATTACTTATTAACCAAATAAACTATTCCGCTAAAAAGAAACAACAATTTCAAATTGTGTAAATCTAATATAGAAATAGCTGAAATTACAACTTGTGACAACGAACCTTACAATTTGCGGTCATGTGGCATCTTTTTTCCCATCAAATATAGATATCTAAAACCTCTAGCTCTTTTAATTACATATTATTAGAAGAAGACTTAACCATTACATCTCTTTATTGTGAATAGTATATAAATCGCACTACCGACAAATGCTAATCAAATGTAACCTGATCCAGCAGTTATAACTTTCTAAAGTTTTTATAAACTAATATTGATTTAAGAAAAATACTTACCAAACATGTTCTCGTCTTTCACGTTGATATAAGAGTATTTTAATCATCGCTATACGCACAGTTTATTCTTAGTTTCAATTTTAATGATGAAACAAAAGGTACGTTATAAACTTTTATTAGAAAGAGTGTTTAAATTAAAAAATTGAAACAGTGGCCCTTTTTTGTTGAGAGAATTTAAGTGAATTTTTGATTTAGTGACAAAAGTGTCACAATATTTGCAAAATAATCTCTTTTTTGTTTCCGAGTTAAGATTTATGGTTTATGTTTGTGCTATTAACAAAAATTTACATTTAAGAGGAAATCAAATGAAAAAACATAATGCCGAAATAACATAAATGTTATTCTCTTTTAACTGTTTTCCTTGTATACTTCGGATTGTTCAATTTCTCCGTTATATACTTGTAACGTAGTGTAATAATGATCGTCTAACAAAAAGTTCGTTTAAGAGCGTGTTCGCCACAGAGGTTTGTTCCAAATTGGGTTATATTGCTTCAAAACATACTCTGGGTTGCTAGGGTAGAGTAAACTCGAGGATAAAGTGAGCCAGTAAGCTAATTCTGGAAGAAAAAGCCTAAATACAAAAAATAAAACAGACTCAAGACTTTACAACGAAACATTTTGCTTTGCCTTTAGTGTGTTCTTGCACGTTATGACATTTTCGTGAGAGTCATTATTTCTCTCAAATATTTTATACAGTTAATATGAAAGAAATTTTCTACACACCTCTTCTATGCCTTCATGCCATTTAAAACACAAGAGGCGTGAATGTTATTTTCGACCAGTAGTACACGTTCTAAATATTCGCAGTTTTTTTAGTTTCGACGTTGTTAGAGCACTCGGTTCTTTTTCCTTTCGTGCTAAATAAAAATGGAATTTCTCTGCTGTAACTGGAATCAAGTGTGGCTCAGGATGAACATGTTTTATGAGAAGTTGATTACCTGTCTACTTGTGACGGACCCTCTTGTTTTACAGTTCATTGCGTGCATTTTATCATATTTGTCACCACTATTCATTTAGGCGCTTTGACATATCGTCATACGCGTTAGAGATTTGGTGGAACCACGAACATCTCCCCAAACATGATCCCCCAGGTTAATTACGGTAGCAAAAATGTCCGCGGTAAATTTAAGGAGATTGTTTGTTTTCTTTTCAAATGAAAATTATTCTGCTTTTGTGGTTCTACAATTTAATCAAAGTGACAAGGTGTTGTATTATCGGTTGCGCTGCTAATTGTATGCTGTATAAGGACTTTACATTTTGCTTCGGGAATGCTTAGTCTCCTGAGCGTATTGAAATTTCGATCGCGACTAACTAAAAGCCACACGATAACAAAAAATTAGATGCGAAAAAGTTTCTTGTGCGTTTGTACAAGATAGAAACTTTCGTAAAATTGCATTTAACTTTTTTGTGACCCCTGTTTTGTTTCGTGTTTTGTTATTAGCAAATTTGTCCAATTCCTCTTCCGCTTGTTCTTGTGACCAGTTACAGTGGTTTGGGAGTTAAAAAAAATAGGTTCAACCCTTTAATGCATCACTTAGGTCTCAATTGGAATTAAAGTATGTTTTCTAATCGTAGCTTCTAATCAAGTTTGTTTTGGCTTGTTTGCTGTTCCATAATGAAGTACAGTCATGTACAGAATTTTTTCGGAAAGCAAAAGATGATAGTGTGGTTGTTGGACGTACGATGGAACTTGCGGAAGATTTAAAATCAAAAGTCATATCAAAAGCAAGAGGATCTCCTGAGAAAAGTATTTTGCCATCCTTTTGCCGTGAATCTTCTCCCCTGGAATGGATATACAAATATGATGTACTTTGTGTAAATGTCTTCGGGCAGCCTATATGTGTGGATGGTATTAATAGTGAAGGTTGGTATTACTTTATCTCCCTCTGACGAAAAAATACAACCATAAACATATACAATGAAACCAAATTATATTTGTTCTTTCTATATTACAGTCGCACATTTTGAACTTGTCAATTTCCACTTCACTTCACGGACTATTTAATCAAACTCATACTCTTGAAACGTGCTAATTGTTGCCGCCGTAATCACAACTAATTTTTTCTAAATTTCGCGACCTTTATTAGACCTGATGTGGCTTATTTCGTTATGTGGGTGCTCTGAATAATTCCGCTAGCAAACTTTAAATGCTCTCTACCAGGCCTGGGTGCGTGGAAAAGTAGCTCCTTTGCAGCCTATCGGCTTCAGGGTAGTAACTGTTTCAACTTTTTGTCCGTGCTTGAGAAATGACGAAAAAAAAAACTGTCTGCTTCATTAATTTTGTCCACGATTGTAGTTGCAAATGTAAAGCCTTTATATTTGCATCAAAATCGTCCAAGTAAAACTGTTATCAGAGAAGGATATAAATAGAATATGATTTCTTCACTAGGTTTATCAGTTGGTGCTTTGTATTTGCCGCAGTACACGGTGTATGACAACACCACTCAACAAGATTGTTCCAACATGGTGTCAGATCTTCAAATAATAAATTTTATACTGGGTAAGAAAGATCAATAAATTCTACACTAATACAGCAGCCTTACGATGAACTTGTACAGCCTATTATACCCCGGCTTAACCGGGGTTAAGCTTTGAAACACAGCATAAAATTGTGGCATTAAGACCCGTAAAAAATTTAAAAACATTAACATTAACATTAAACATTAATTATGCATTCTGTAAGATTAAACCCTTAAACCCTTAACCCTTAAGCCTGCATCAGTTATATCGCTTACTTTGCAGCAAATTATAATTCGACAGCGCAACTTCGCCATGCCGTTAACGGAAACAACTTTCCAAAAGTCTTTGGCATGGCAGTTTTTGGTCAAAATTTTGAGTTCCATTACACCGTAACAGATCCGAGAGGAGATGCGTTAGTGCTAGAATACACCAAAGATGGAAGAAAAGCTCATGATAATACAGTTGGCGTTACAACAAACTCGCCTCCGTATGATTTTCACATGATGAACATCAAAAACTACGTTAAGTTATCAAAGTTTTCTTCAAAGAATCTAACATTTGGTGATGTTGTGTTTACTCCAGTGGGTATTGGAAGTGGATTACTTGGTGTACCAGGAGATTTTACACCTCCTTCGAGATTTATTCGCATGGCTTCTCTCCTACATTTCTCAAACCAACCAAACACAACAGATGAAGCGCTTAAGCTGACTTATCACTTGTTGAATACTGTTGATATTCCAAAGGGTAAGAGTATTTGTTTTATGTACATTTAATATGGGTTTCCGTTACCATTAAAAAAGTTGAGCAAGAGTTGCATAACGGTCGCAGCAGATACAACAGTCGCCGTCAGGACTTTATTTGAAACACATGTTGTACAACACAGCAACGCAACATTTGTTGTGCATTTATTTCTACAACGGTAGAGATTTTCCGTGTAAAGAGTACAATTCATGAAGTTTTCTGCGGGAAGAATTTATTTTATCAATTTCTACTGCAAAACAAAACAATAAGAAACTTGTTTGGTTATTCTGTTAATTACTATATTGCTATTTTTCTTATATATCTTATACCAATCTCATTGGCCAAAGAATCTTTTACACAGAGAAAATAATAAACTTCCAATTTTTCCCGTGGAAATGAAAAATTTCCAACGTTCCCGCGGTAAGTTTAAAATTGCTCATGCTCGTGGCGGAAGTCGGAGTGGAAATACACCTTTATGGACATTAATGGAAACCCACCTTTTAAACTCTCCTTTATTCTTTTCTTAACAATAGAGTTTGTACTTTGGAGAAATAATGTTTTCATATTTTCTAAAGTAGCTACCTTTCCCACCAGAAGTTTTCGTTAATAGGTTAAAATACACAGATATTAGATCGACCGCACTGACAAAATTTTACAAAATTAGACTAGCTCTCCGTCTTCATTGGCGTAGTCTATTTCTCTTGATTTTACTTACAGGTGCTGCGCAGGTTGAAGTAGGACCGGCAGAAGGTCATTATGATTATACGCAGTGGGTTGTGATGAAAGATTTAAAGAACCAAGTTATTTACCTCCGTTTTTATGACGATTTTACGTTTACAAAATTTGATTTAAAGACAATGAAGCCATTGACATCTGGGGTTGTTTCGTGCTTCCCATCTTCGTATACTCGGTTTTTTATCGTGTTTTTTCTTGTGATTGCTTTGTTCTGAAATCTCGGTAAATATAATTGCTATACGTCGTTTCTGTTCGTGTATTAAATTTTTTGGTCGTTAATAGTCTTATTATTGCGTTTGGTGTGATTGTTGCAGTATGCAAAAATTTATTGTAAAACAGGTGTTTTTCACTTTAACTTGTACTTTTTTATATTTTGAAAATAATTTTTTTACGAATAGATAATCTACTAAATACGTACTTTCCATGCTTGCGTGTTTTACGCTCTTCATGCGCGAAACAGAGATTACGTTTTTTACGTCCCTACCTTTCCAGTTACCGTTTCAACTTTCAACAAATGAACAAAACAAAGAAAAGAAAACTTATTCCTTAGCTAGACCATCTGATAGTCCTAATTAACAAATATGAATGTCAATATCAATTCATCTTTATCCAAGTAATATGATTGGTTCAATGTCCGCCAAGCTACGTCTGAATTCATTGGGGAATTTAAAAGCACTAAAAGGGCTGATATCTATGTAAGGAAGTTGTATGATATTGTACAAGTAATTATTTCAAGTATGTTGATCACCAGATGGTCACCAATGTGTTGCTAGAGATGCTAGTACAATAGCCAATGTGTTGCTAGAGATGCTAGTACAATAGCCAATGTGTTGCTAGGGATGCTAGTACAAGATAACGAATAAAGAATAAGTATAGTTTTCGTGCCAAACCAATTTTTTGTATTCGGTCTATAAGTCAACCAAGAACCATAGCTCAGTAACACATGAGAAATTAAAATGCATTCTAAAATGATGGGGATGATCTTTTCGGTACGTGTGACGTTATTCCGGTTCCCTATGATGTCATTAATTCGATCTATTTGCTCAAAATGAGTTTATAGCAAGACCAACTGTGACAATTTTGTATTTTTACATTTAAATATAATTCGAGATGAATCGATTAAAATCACTGTCTTCCATAAACCACAAACACGCGTTTAATATTACGTTTTACATTTTAAGGACACTTTACATCTTTTAAATAATTTTTTTATTATTATCAGGCTCGGGTCCAGCGTTAGTCAGATAAGTCGAGTGACTAAGTACAAATTTGACGAAAAATGTAAGCCAAGCCGGATGATGTCGACGTTCCGGGGATTACGATACGGGTGTTGCAAACGGAGCGCGTGGAAAAATCCGTTTAGATTCTAATTTTTTGGCGCCGAAAAGTCACGGTTCACAGCCCTCTCCATTTCGCCTTTGGCGATGTTGACGTCAACGTTGTGACGTCGCTACCATATAGACTGAGAGGGTTGTAAATTATAGCTTACAGATTTTGACTGATTCGTTTCAACTAATCAGTCACTCAGTCAGTCAAAAATCAAATAGCTATGGCCCGCAACCCTCCCCATCTCACTGTAGAGGCATGTGAATATCGTGATGTATTTTTTACACTCTATGCGTAGTCCAACAATATGTGGCCTGTAGCCGGCGTAGGAAATTTAAGTTCCGTACTGCGTGGTTATTTATAACCTGTTAGGCTATAGTTTTATCTCCTATCCGTCAAGATCAGTCAAAGACTCACGCCTTTTGGCTTGGATTTATTTCGTACTAACATGGCTACTGCAGACATGTTGGTGCGGGTGCTCGCTGATTTAAAGTGTGCTAATGTTGAATCTCTTCGTGAAATGCAAAAAGAACTTTTAGAAAGTGTTCATTCTCGGACATTTTTGTTTTCTGGAGATATTTATCCCTTGCTTGGTAAAATTCAGGTGGAGATAGCTAGCGATATACATTCCATAAGGCGAGGTGTGAAGATAAAAGGAATTATTGCTTTAAAGTGGGAAGTATGTTTTTTACTCTCCAACACACCTTAACTTATTTTGAAGGTTTTCAGGAGGCAGTTAAAGCAGAAGCAATCAACAACTGTCAACAGTAATAAAAAGAAAAATTAGTAATAATTTGTTGAATTTTACAGGAATGATCTGCCAAATCGTCTCGCACTAAAGAGGGTGAAATAAAGTTATGGCAACAATATTGGTCTGATTATGATGGTTGCTTACCAGACAATGTTATTAGAGCGTTAAAAGCTGTCAAATTTGATGGCTTTGAAAACATCAAGGTAGCATTGAGAATTTTAACCACTTTACCGTCACATCCTGTGAATGTGAACATTCCTTTTCTTCTTTACGTAGACTTTAAGACTACACTAGGAGCACCATGGTTCAGGATCGTTTAAATGGAATTGAACTCATGTACATCCATAAGGAAATCATGGCTAACATAGATGCTGTTACATCGGTATACAATGAGCAACCAAAGCCTAACTTTTTCATAACCCATTATTTCATGCAATTGGTTCTTATTACTTTTGTTATGTTTGTGTTTTATTGTGCTGTCCATGGCTGGTGTAATCATTTGATTTACCTAGTCATGCTGATGAAGCCTGATATTGGCAGAAACAGCAAGAGTTTATAAATATTGAAATACATTCACAATTGTCTCACTTTATTGTAGTTATTCCCTGTTAATCTCTATTGTTGTTATTTTTGATTGATAAACAATATAAGTTCTACATTTTTAAGAAACTTTTCAGCCGCAAATAAGGAAACTTAGAAACATTTCAGTCTCAAATTATCGAAATTTTAAGAAACTCCAGACTCAACCAAACGCTTTTTCTAATAGCTTAGCGTTTCTTTTTGTAAATTTAAATGATAACTAGATAAATCGAAAGATAATTTTTGGCGATTTTTGTACCCGCAAAGCTCGAATTAGCGAAAGCTTCTCCAGACCCCACTTGGAGACGGGGGGCTCACAGAATAGTCATATCGACATTTATTTGAAAGACAGAGAAGAAAAGTATGCATGACTCGATGAGACTTTTTTACAGACCTTACGTAACAGCCGTAAAAGATTTCAACAGTCCATAGAATTTCGTGGAAAAATTACACTGAAAAAAGTATTTACATGTGTTTCCCCGTATTCAGAAAAATTGTGTATTTATTCATAAACATAAAGATGTGAAAAATAAGTCTGTTGTGTGACCATGTATGTGCGGTTAAAGTTCGCTGGTTGAAGAAACAGGGTTTAGCCTCTCAGTCGTTTGCGGAGTGGATGGAATGTTTTATCAATTCAGTAAAATATTAGTTCCAATGCTATTAACATCTTCAAGTGCCGTGAATACGGAGCGCCTTCTCACGTGTTTTCTGATCTCTAGCGCAGATTTATAAACAAGAACATACTCCTCTTATGACGATAAAATAGAATTGTGTTAAATCGATCAATAAGATATTATAAATTAGTTTCTCTACATAAATTAGGCAGTCAAAACTGACGAATAAACAAGGCAACTCTCACGGCTGCTTAAACTGTACTAATTTCATTAAAAAATGCATATTGATGCAGTAAGGCAGTAACAGATATTTTGTGACAGCCTGAACGTAAATTTGAGGGTGAGCAATCGTTTTTACATGAGTTTATTCTTTTACATGCCGCTAAGCATTTCCTTTTTAATAAAACCACACATATCGTGAACGTAGCTTTAATTAAAATTTTAACAACGTCATCGTTTTTTTAATATAAATATCATCAAATTCTCCAATAAAAAATAGGTAAAACGTAGAAACAAGTAAATTATAGTCAATATTGTCATACATATACAATTTATTGACGAGTCACTACTTTCAAGAAAGAATGGTAAGTCCTAAAATTAATTCGTTAAACTACTTGAATTATATACGTGTTCCTTTTTGACACAAAATTTGTTTATGTTTTGCGATCAAAGACATTACTTATTAAGTATTTGGTAGGACGTTGCCCACGCCATTTTTAGTGAGTCGTAAAAACAGCTGTGTACGTACTTTCATCCAAACTGGCGCAATCGCAAACAAATTTAAGCCATGGTGTTTACCACTTGGACCCACATTGGTCAATATTTTTCTCTGTTTTTATGAGAAACAATGGCTCTCAGACTGCCCTACACCATTTAAACCTTTATATTACCAACGTTATGTAGATGATATTTTTCTATTGTTTAACTCTTTGGATCATTGTAATGATTTTAAGGACTTTATGAATACTAGACATCCCAATATGAAATTTACCTTGCCTTGCACTTTGGGATGTTTTAATCAGTAGGGAGAATGGCAAATTTGTCACTTCTTTGTACCGCAAACCCACTTTTAGTGATGTTTTCACTAACTTTGTTAGCTTCATCCCTACTACTTACAAGTGTGGCTTGGTTTTTACCTTATTGTTTAGATGTTTTTCCTTGGTATCGGACTTTTCCAAATTTCATGTCGAGGTTATACTTTGAAATCATTATTGTTAAGGAATGGATATCCGAGCAATTTCATTGATTCTTGTATTCACAGCTTTTTAAATAGGATACACTTGTGTAAGAAACAAATTGTTAGCACGGTTCCCAAAGAGGATATTTAGTTATTATTATTATTATTATTATCAGAATATTTAAACAGGATACAAAGCGTCAGCTACGTAAAATTTTATATAAAATTTACTACTGTTATCAATGCTAGTCCTGTGAACATAAAAGTATAAAGTAAAACTTAAAAGGTTAGTGGGTAAAAACCAACCCTGCTCTCAGGGCCATTTTCCTCTTTGAGATCTAGAGTAAGTGGGAAAAGGATCCTGGGATAGAGGATGGTAGCTATGGATAAAAACAATCTAAAAATTTATTAACATATACATACAAAATCAATTAAAATGTTTTCTTATTTCAATTGTAAATTGACTATAAGATTCCACTTTTCTAATACCTAGTGGAAGATCGTTAAATATTTTAGCTCCTACATAAGCAAAAGACTGTTTCCTAATTCAAGTTTGACTTTAGGATTTAAATTTAAGTACGTTTAACTTCTTATGTTGAAAATCCGAAAACTCCCTAAACTTAATATTTTGTTTATTGTGTTTTTAAAAAACATTCAACTCCACTATAAAGACACAAATATGTAGACATAAACTCTCTACTTGTGGTAGTTTTGACAAGTTAGATATTTAAAAACAAAGCCCAATTGTTTCCACTACTCTCCTACGTGGCTTTGTAACCAGAACCCCAGCAATTGTAACACATACCTCATCCTACGTGCAAAAAAAACTTTTTTGGGTTTAAGAAGTACCCTAATACTTGGTAAAACGAACTCGCTCCCTGTACCCAGGGCAACCGTCAGTAGTTCTGTGGGCGGTAGGGTTGATTTCTTTATAATGCCTACGTCGCAAAAACTGCAGCTTGATCATTTTCAACGTTCCTCACCTCGGCTACAAAGATGTCTAAGAAAAATTACCAGCTACAAATCACTTGTCAGCTGATTTAACTATTTCGGGGATTGTCAAAAAAACTGTCTTTTAGCAAACACTATTAACATGGTTATAGTGATTATTGTGCCGTAAATAGCTAGTTCGAACGTTGGGTATAAGAAAGATTAAGTTTATTTATTTGTTAACGTAAAGGCATGATAAAACTTTGCTTTCACTAGGAGAGGGTTGTAAGACAGAAATATGACATAAATGTAGTCAATTTGTTTCTCTGGAAGCGTTTTGTAATTCCTTTTTTTTTTAATATTGCGGATTCCTCTACAGAATTAGCGATGTTTCGATTCCAAACAATTTTTTATACGAAAGAATTTGTCTATTGAGCATGTAGACCTTCAATTTATTGATGCTAAACGGGAGTTGAACTGCTTAAAAGCTTTATATTTTTATGTGTACCCAAATTTTTGAGTAATTATATTCTTCTTATACAAACAGTTTCAATTCAAAATAACTTACGATATCTTCAACAAATAGCATATTACAGAGACATGCTTGTGCTGACAAAAGCTTTTTGTACCTTTGTAAAATTATGTGAGCACTGATTTCAATCTTTTCCAGAAACAATTAAGTATCAGTGGAAAATGTTTTTGTTACATTTAATTTTTTTTCTTAAATTCTGTTGATTTCATTCTAAATGAAATTACCATACCAGCCTGGAAAACATTTTCACAGTCCTATAATATTTATACAGGGCCGCCGTCATTTGTAATATATAGTAGTTAAATGCCCACTACAAAAAGAGAATTGGATGTATTAGATCAACCCTGTATTCCTTTTCTTCTAGCTTGCACTAAAGTCAATTTGGATCGCTTTGACGCTGATTTATGAAGTTGAGTCATGTACAGAATTTTTTATGAAAACGAAAGATAGCAATGTGCTTGTCGGACGCACTATGGAATTCGCAACCGATTTCAAATCTGAAGTTGTACTTAAGTCAGCAGAAACACAAGAGAAAAGTTTTTTACCCTCTTCCTGTGGTCAAGTCCCTCCTTTGCAATGGACTTACAAATATGATGTACTTTGCCTGAATGCTCTAAAGCAACCTGTATGCACAGATGGTATTAATAGTGCAGGTGAGTTTTAATTAACCTATTCTATGTTTTGATGTAGAAGTTAGAAGAGATTTGCACTTTTTCACAGTTTTGCAGAATTACAATGTCGTTACGTCAATGAGATGATTTGTACGAATAATGATTAAAATCCAGGTAATTTATACGACACCATATGATGTCTTCTTTCCAATAGGTTTATCAGTTGGTGCACTGTATCTGCCACAATACACAGTGTATGATAATGTTACACAACACGCTTGTTCTTATATCCTGCCCAATATTCAAACTGTGAATTTCATCTTGGGTAAGTAAGGTATCAATGTTATAATAATTTAGTAAGTATTTTCCTGGCTAGCAGCCGCTCTTGAATAGAAACCACATAAAGGAATGGAAAAATACAGAATGATTAATTATGAAGCTATACTTTTATTCTCTTAACCCTATTCAGGCCGGGGGGAGGGCAAAAATGCCCTACCTGGCATACTTTCGTTAAAAACTCTGGAACCATAAATGGCATTGCCCTGAAACTCCTAGTAGCTGACTTTTCATCATTTCGAATCCGAAATATGGAAAAAATAAATTCCAAAAATTTACAGCAGGTGGTGTGCCAAGTCTATTTTGAAAGACTCTGTTCCAAATATTTTTAATATTTTGGTATATGGATATTATAATGGACTTAAAGTGTTAACATATAGGTTTATATGTCTAAAGTTGTTCAAATAACTTGCGCCTTTCGCTTTTACCGCCCTTTGACGTCCATGGGCGTTATTTTTTTATTTCAAAGAGCGCCCAATTATTGTTCGAAGTTTAAACCCTAGAAATTTATGTTACTAAGAGCTGTAAATGGAGAAAGTGAACATCAATCTATCATGAAATAAAACAAAAAAACAAGTAATAAATTCCCCAAAAATATTTTTTCAAATGTGATTAATATTTGTTACCTTAGCGCCCCAAAGGGTCTTAACTAAACCAAAATAGCTAAAATGTTTATTTAATTTTTTAAATTAACATTATTTTCAATATTTACAAAAAAAGAAATAAATATCTATCATGAAGCTACACAAATTCAAAAAAACACAATGTTGACGTCAGCACAAAAAATTGCTGACATTTGAGGCATGATTTTTAATTGTCATGTGACAGACATCATCCGTGCCAAGTTTTATAAGTTATAACCTAATACAAGGGAAGTTATGGAGGTAGGGCATTTTTGCCCCTCCTCCCGGGACTACACTCGCACCCCTATACCCCGGCCTAAATAGATTTAAAAAATATTCTGGGAAACGTCTTTTTTTTATTTTTATATTTTACAATTTGTCGCATCGCTTAATACCGGCCTTTGAACAATCTTAGTGCTTCCATTTTGTTACTAAAGCCACAGCCTGGTTTTCTCGGTTGGCTTTTCCGTAACAACGAATGTTGACAACGTTACATGACGTAGTCGCGTATAAAATTTGTTATAAATTTTAATATCAATTTCAAGTATAGCAATATTGCCTTTGTATAGAAGTCGCATATCTTTTCGTGGTTTCCTATTCAAGAAAAGACGTTATTTTTCAATTAAACAAGACATAATTTGTTATTAATCGATCTTTTTTAAATTTGCAGCAACGTATAATTCCACCCAACAGCTTCGAAATGACATCAATGGTAACATTTTTCCGAACGTCTTTGATATGGAGTTTCTTGGTGCGTATTATCCAGTTCACTACACCGTAACAGATTCTAGTGGAGATGCATTAGTGTTGGAATACACTAAAGATGGAAGAAAGGCTCATGATAATACAGTTGGCGTTACAACAAACTCACCTCCGTATGATTTTCACATGATGAACATCAAAAACTACGTTAAGTTATCAAAGTTTTCTTCAAAGAATCTAACATTTGGCGATGTTGTGTTTACTCCAGTGGGTATTGGAAGTGGTTTACTTGGTGTACCAGGAGATTTTACACCTCCTTCAAGATTTATTCGCATGGCTTCTCTCCTGCATTTCTCATACCAGCCAAATACAACAGATGAAGCACTTAAGCTAACTTATCACTTGTTGAATACTGCTGACATTCCAAAGGGTAAGAATATTTGTTTTATGTACATTTAAGATGGGTTTCCGTTACCATAAAAAAAGTTGAGCAAGAGTTGCATAACAGTCGCAGCAGATACAACAGTCGCCGTCAGGACTTTATTTGAAACACATGTTGTACAACATTTTTTGTGCATTTATTTCTACAACAGTAGAGATTTTCCCTGTAAAAAGTACAATTCATGAAGTTTTCAGCGGAAAAAATTTTTTTTATCAATTTCTACTGCAGAACAAAACTAAACGAAACAATAAAAAATTCTGTAACTTGTTTGGTTATTCTGTAAATTATTCCATTGTTATTTTTTATTTACATTTTTCTTTTGATCTTATGCCAATTTCATTGGCCAAAAAAACCTTTTTCCAACAGAAAAAATAAACTTTTAATTTGTCCTGTGGAAATCAAAAATTTCCAACGTTCCAGCGGTAAATTTAAAATTGCTCATGCTCGTGGCGAAAGTCGGAGTGGAAATTCACCTTTACGGATATTAAACCAACCTTTGAAGTATGGGAGACTCCCCTATTCGACTTCTTTTAATTCTAACATCTCCTTAATTCCATATCTCGGATGTTTTTTAATGTCACTTGTAGTATCTTCTTCTTTTCATAACAATAGACTTTATAATTTGGAGAAACAATGTTTTCATCTATATTATAATACCCGTTTAAGTTTGTCTGTCTGTCTGTCACGCAAAATGGTACCGCAACTAGTGACACGCACGCAATGAGGTATTAAAAAGGACGGGAAAACTAGTGGATTTTTCCACGGGTCACCGACTAGTAATTTCTAAAGTAGCTACCTTTCCCACCAGAAGTCTCCGTTAATAGGTTAAAACACCCAGATATTAGATCGACTACACTGACAAAATTTTACAAAATTAGACTACCTTTCCGTACTTCATTGGCCTAGTCTATTTATCTCCTAATGTTACTTACAGGTGTAGCACAAGTTGAAGTAGAACCGGAAGAAGGTCATTTTGATTATACGCAGTGGGTTGTGATGAAAGATTTAAAGAACCAAGTTATTTACCTCCGTTTTTATGACGATTTTACGTTTAAAAGATTTGATTTAAAGACGATGAAGACATTGACATCTGGGGTTGTTTCGTGTTTTTTCAAGTAATTGGTTTGTTCTGAAATCTAAGTAAATATAATTGCTATACGTTGTTTCTGCTCGTGTGTTAAATATTGTTGTTGTTAATCTTATTATTGCGTTTGGTGTGATTGTTGCAGTATGCAAATATTTATTGTAAAACAGGTGTTTTTCACTTTAACTTGTACTTTTTTATATTTTGAAAACAATTTTTTTACGAATAGATAATCTACTAAAATATGTACTTTCCATGCTTGCGTGTTTTACGCGCGCGGCGCTTTTCATCCGCGAAACAGAATTTACGTTCTTTACGTACTTACGTTTACTGTTATCGTTACAGCTTTCAACAAATAAACAAATGGAATGAGGACTAATTATACCTGAACTTTTCCAACTGATAGTCCCAATCAATCAAGCAGGCAAACAATTGTTGTTATGCGTTATAAAGTGCGGAACTTGTGCATCTGATAGATAATTGCAAAGAAAAAAATAGTTCTGCAAATAAATATCAATGTCACATTCATCTTCATCCTCATGTATTATGATTGGTCCAATGTTTGTCAATTGACATCTGAATTCATTGAATTTAAAAACACTAAAAGGGCTGATGTCTTTGTAAGGAAGTTGTAAGATATTGTACAAGTAATTATTACATATATGTTGATGCCAGATGGTCACCAATGTGTTGCTAGAGATGGTCAACAATGTGTTGCTAGAGATTGTTACCAATGTGTTGCTAGAGATGGTCACCAATGTGTTGTTAGAGATGGTCAACAATGTGTTGCTAGAGATGGTCAACAATGTGTTGCTAGAGATGGTCACCAATGTGTTGCTAGAGATGGTCAACAATGTGTTGCTAGAGATGGTCACCAATGTGTTGCTACAGATGGTTACCAATGTGTTGCTAGAGATGGTTACCAATGTGTTGCTAGAGATGGTCACCAATATGTTGCTAGAGATGGTAGTACAAGAAAACGAGTACAGAATAAATATAGAATAAAATATAATTTTCGTGCCAAATCAATTTTTTGTATTCAGTCCAGAAGTCAACCAAGAATCATAGCTCAGATGAGAAATTAAAATGCATTTTAAAATGACGAAAATGATCTTTTTGGTATGTGTGACGTCATTCATGTTCCCTATCATGTCATTCATTTGATTTATTTGCTTGGAATGAGTTTACAGCAAGGTCAACTGTGCCAATTTTGTATCACTCATGCATACTTAAGCATAAGTAGTTCAGGATATATCCCCCTACAGATTGACACGGCCGAAATAAGCCGAGTATTTGCACCGCTTGATGGCAGCAAGACAGGCGCGAAATTGGTCTAAAAAACGACATATTAATTTTACACAAACATCTTTTTATAAATACAACATAAAAGCACCAAACAAAACACAGAAATACAACCAGAAATATTTTTTTTTTACATTTAAATATAATTCGAGATGAATCGATTAAAATCCCTGTTTTCTATAAAACAAAACTTTTAATTCTACGTTTTGCATTTTGAGGACACTTTACATCTTTTAGATAATAAAAAAAATCTAAAATAACTATTTAACAAGGACGATTTTTAGTCTATTTTCTACGGGCAATTTATTTTGTTAAAAATGCAAATAAATCTAAGGGCTTGAACTATAAAATCTATTTCTGAAATTACTGAAATATACCGTTCCTTCTGTTTTAAGGCAAAAGGCCAATCATAGAATAGTGAAATCGACATTCATGTGAAAGACAAAGAAGAGAATCATGCATGTCTCGATGAGACTTTTTTACAGACTTTACGTAGCAGCGGTAAAAGACTTTAACTGTCCATGGAATTTCGTGGAAAAATTACACTGAAAAAAGTATTTACATGTGTTTCCCGGTATCCAGAAAATTTGTGTATTTTTTCACAAACATAAAGATGTGAAAAATAAGTCGTTGAAAGAGTTTGTTGTGTGACCATGTATGTGCGGTTAAAGTTCACTAGTTGACGAAACAGAGTTCAGCCTCTCAGTCGTTTGCGGAGTGGATGGAATGTTATATCCATTCGGTAAAATATTAGTTCCGATGCTATTAACATCTTCAAGTGCTGTGAATACGGAGCGCCTTCTCACGTGTTTGCTGATCTCCAGCGCAGAGGTATAAATAAGAACATACTCCTCCTATGATAATAAAATAGAGTTGTGTTAAATGGATAAATAAAATATTTAAAATACTTTCTCTACTTAAATAAGCGAGTCAAAAACAGTTGAATAAACAAGGCAACGTACCCTCTTTTGTATAAGTGCTGCTCTTTGTTGTCTCAGTTTTTGAACTGTGCGGAACACATTCACTTTGCCTTCATTCTCGCTTTCTTCTTGCAGTGAACGAAGGGCTATCAAAACACCCGGTCGGCCTATACCAGTACTAAAATGAAAAATTAATACTATTAAGTTTCCATATAATTAGTGATTTTTATTAGTGATGTTTCCTCATATATCTCCATCCCTGTTCTTCTTAAGCCTTTATATTACTAAGGTGGGATTAAAAAACCAAACAGATAGCTGATTGGCTTAAATTATGTCGACCAAAAGAGACTGGGAAAGTGAGAGAATATTGACAGACAAAGTTTAGGCAGATAAGATAGAAGATTGTGTTTTGATTCTTCTTTTCTTCACTATTTTATTCTTTAATTTAATTTAATTTTCCTTACCTTGATACAACTGTTGTTGTTTTAGCCTTTAATTTCGTTTTCCATAAGTCAGACTCATGTACAAGCTGTACCAAACTGGTGATGCTTTCTGATGTGATTCCTTCGTGATTAGGCCAAGTGAGATATTGGTACATTTGTATCAGCTTTGTTTCAGATTTCTAAAAAATAGGAACAAGTTGCAAAATAAATACCATCGGAAAACTACACGAGAGAAAAGACCATTGGACTGAATTGTTTTTCTTTCTCGCTAATTCAAAATTTTGCCTCGATTAATCTGTAAGATAAAACAATCGTGATAGGATTTAAAAAATGATTAAATATATTAACATTGCGTCATTAAATATATTAACATTGCATCATTAAATATATTAACATTGCGTCATTAAAAAGAGTTTTAAATTGGACCGCTTAATTAAATTTTATTAAAGACATCATCTCAATTTTGAAAACATTTTTTGTAAGGATCAAGGTGGTATATTTCGAACTCAGTTTGCACAACTTCACAAATGTTACATACCTTTGTGTGCATTAATTCCATTTGTCGTATGACCACGTCTTTTATTGCATCTTGGGAAGAAGAGATAAGTTTGATTGACAGATCACCAAGCGCCATAACAAAGCCTTCTTCTGGCCAAAATCTATCAGCTTTTAGCTATAAAAAAAAGTATCTTTTTTAAATGACACGCAGAAAATAAACAAAATATTTAGTTTACGAAGAAATGAAAGAGCGCTTTATCTTAAAATATGGGTTCGTATAGAAGAATTCTGGCCTGCAAGTTAAAAAACTTTTCCAGGATCACACATTATGTTTTTTCCGAAAGGTTTTTGGACAATAAGTAATTTTAAATATAAACACCAAAACGCAAAAAAATTAAAAAACTCCTGAAAACTTTCTCAAAGTTTAATTTTTTTCTTTCACTGATTGTTACAAGTTGGATGCAAAACCAAAACATTACCTGTCCGTTTTCTATTTCCTGGCCAAGCATAACTATCACCCACGATTCGTTCTCATAGATCATACGCCAGAAATCGGAGAGTGTTTCCACAAGCGGCGCCTGCGTCGCTATGAAAGCTTTCTTATGAGCATACGTATCCACGTAACTAGCGTTTATATAGTCCGAACCATCGGAGTTAACCAACTTTGATAATTTGACTCGATTATCATCAAAAGGTTTAATATTTTCGTATCTGTTTTTCTTCTTGTTTTGAGGTTGGTTAGCTGCATCCATTTTTTGGGTGGACGAGACAACAGTTGATGATAAGAAACCATATTCGACATCAAATGGTTCTAAAAATAGATAAAAATAGAACAGATAAGTCTATTATAATTTATGCATAGCTATGAAGTACGTTTTCGAAGGATTTGCAGTATTCAAAAAATTTGAGTTACGCCCTAGGAGAAATATAGGGGTGGTATGGATGATTAAGTACTTAATGCGGTGGTACTTAAATAAAAAGTGTAATATATCCCCCGTATGCTGTAACACCTTTTTTCTGGAAATTTAATGATACAACTTAGACTGGCTATCACAGTTTATAGTACTATTGAAGGTCTATCACAAACAGCTTACCTTCCTTCGATGTTCTCGTTATGTTTTCAATGTATTTTGGTAAATGTTGCACAGGGATATCATGTATATTTCGTTTTAAAATAAATTCCAAAACAGCTTCATGAATAAATATATATTCATCCAATGTCTTCACGCCGTCATATCGATGCTCGCGGATCAGTTTGACGCCATTGTAAACGTTCACGTCATTTTGTTTGAGAACACGGTCCACTTGGGCGTCAACACAGGCGTAAATACCGGCACGCCCAGATCCAGTAGTACCATGCACGACCTGTAGTAAAAACAATTACATTGTTTACACAAAACTTGACTTAAATTTTTTTAACACTAATGTTACGGTGTTTCTGCAATGCCCTTGATGACGTCATGATGTAGTGTTAAAAACACTGGTATTAGGTTGCAGTTTGAATCATTCATGTTGAAGAAATAATGACATCAAAGAGGGTTAACAACCATTGGTCCAGTGCAAATAAGATGAAAGAAATTCACTTACGATCGGACTGTTGGTTTTCTGTTCTTTTGACTTTGAAATAATTTGTACAAATTCTAAGAATGGAGTTGGACATGAAGGGGTGATCTGAACTGGTGGCCATCCAAGAAATTGAAAATGATGAATTGTGCGCGGTATTTCGGTTTCGTCGTCCGTCATTTTCATTGAGAGAGTTCTAACAGCGTAATCAGCAATGATGTACTCTTTCTCAATGCTGATATTCCCATATGCTTTGATGTGTTCATTAGACAACGTAGGAAAATATGGCGCACAAACAGGATTTCCTTTCTCAACGATTTCGCCAATCTAAGACCATAAAATCAAATTCCTAGCTGAAAATTTAAACTGCTACTTGCTACTTGTCTTAAACTTCTTTTACACGTTTAGTTAATGTGTTAAATTTGTTATAAACACGAATGGAATCACGATCATAACGTCCCTAGCTGACTTGCTGGTCATTATTCTTATTTCTATTATCTTTATGAACCATAATCTTCTCTGAAAAGCTTAGCTTTAAAAAAGTTAACTAATTTAAAGTACTCTTGTATTTTTAACAAATGTCGTCATATAGAAATGATGACAATACAGAATTCTAGTTATACCAAGAAAGCAATGCACAATAAATTCGTCTGGTTTATGAATTAAGATTAATTTAGTGCATGTTTTACAGTCGCAGACCTGAGTAAAATTCGAAACATATGTAAAAGACACCCACACCTAGCTGCAAACAAAAGACTACGATCTAATCAAATGAGCACAAACAAGAAACTCGTGTATCAGTAGCAGTTACATACCATGACAATCGTCGACACATTTTGCTCCCATACCATCTGCCAAAAGTCAGATACAGTTTCGGGTAGAGGGCTCTGGGTCAATATATAGTCTTTATCAGAATGGGTTCCAGGTACAAAGTTAGCGTGGATATAAGTTGAAGCACTGTCATCATATTGGCTTTTAAGTATACATCTTGAATCGTCGTAGCAAGGGATGTTAACGAATCTATTTTTCACGTTGTTGTGTTGATTTCGAAAAGCTTCCGAAGGTTGAAAAGCAATTTTCATTTGAGAGAACTCCTCATAAAATCCTTTGAAGTTATGGAATTTCATGTGAGCCATATGGTCATAAAAGTCTGTATCGGTTACCGGTATACTAGGGTCTAGAAAAAAAAGGGGGATGGTTTCATTGTTGCTTAAAGTTTTCATAAACCATTGTATACTTTTAGGCCTAAAATCTCTGAAGAAAAATTTTACATAGACGTACGTATAAACGCTCCTTATGTATTAGAAAGTTTTCACTGAGCTTTGACGAGGCTTAACCTTATACTAAGTAATGCTTACGGCAAGCATTCTTTTTAAAATTTGCAATTTGAACATGCATTCTATTTAAGCCGTGTAAATGTAGTCTAAAGTTCATAACAGATTTAGTTGTAAGAATCAGTAATCCTCTTTACATGTATGTATTGACTTTGGAAGTATGTTTCCAAAAATAAACATCAATGTAAAGCTTAAAATACTTTATTGTCCAACAAACTTTGCGGAAAGAACGTTTTGCGGTGTCACGTTCTTTCTGAAATTCCGCACTACGTAAATTTTTCAACCTTTTTATCACAAAATCACGTTTTGCGTGTTCGCTACGTTGGCTAACTAATTTCACAAAAATGCAAAAAAAAAATTAACAAAGTGCAAAATTTTCAGATTGGAAAGATTTTTAACAACAAAGAATTCTGACTAGAAATAACTTTTGTGCCTACCTGTGCTTAGGCGCACCATTGCGAGTGTCCGTCCTCCCTTTTTAGGTGGTTTCGGAGCATATTTTAAAGAATATTTGTAATGACATATGCAGATGAGACAGAAGATTAGTGCAATGAGACCAATGGCAATTCCCGCCGTCATCAATGCAATGTCGTCACCTGAAATTTAACATTGGAAAATCAACTAATGTGCATGCTTACAGATGTTTTCTAATATTATAGAGGTTATAAAAAATAGATATTGCCTTAGAAACTCTTCTTTAAAAACTAAATAAAAACTGGTACAGAAAAAACGCGAATTCTAAATAAAAAAGTTAGTTATCAATCAGACACATTACAATTTCTCACCGTCCAGTCCAGTATCTGCTTCCTTTGGGTTATTTGTAGAATTGGAAGTTACTGCATCTGCTTTTAGAAATTGCACCTTTGGCATCCATTTATGCATGTTGACATTGCCATCAGAAAGTTCTGTTCTTTGAAAAAACGTGTAGTAACTTCCGTTTTGCAACGGTTTGTTTTCTTTCGGTTGCCCACTTCCAATAGTTATGTTTTTACCATTCTTATCGATTGGATCAGTGGTTTCATAGGTGATATAAAAGCTGTTATTGTTGTTATAATCGCTACTATCAATAGACTTAGTGCTTTCTAGTTGTGCGATGGTCATATCCATTGGCATTTTCAGGACAATTAACGAATACTTCCTAAACATTTAGATTTGTTCGCATCAACAGCTAAAAGAAGACCTTAACAACGCACCTAGCAACGCTTGAACAAATAAGACATTGACTCAAGGTTTCTAGTTGTAAATTACACAAAAAGTATACTTGAGTAGCTGATTTACAGTAAAAATGATCACATTTATTTTTAAAATGGTAGAGTAACTGTGGTCCTATACATATTAATACAATGTAAACCTATTGAATGCTAAAATGTCAGTAAAATCTCTGCTCTATGAAAATTTTGGCAACATGAAACATGCCTTTATTGGTTCGTCAATTCAGATTAATATTTTTATTTAATATATATATCGATGTTTTATATAATCGTCATGCTAATCTTTTACAGTAAATTTAAAAATTCAACTTACGTAGCTTTTTCGTCATGCATCAAGAACACTTTCATTTCTCCATTAATTAACATCGCACATGGAGCTAAATGACAGTTTATATAAAAAGATTTGAATATTGAAGAATATATTTGTCGAAACTAAGTATAATAAATATCTAGTATAAAGATTAACTGAGAACTGTACAAACATGTAAAAAGTAACCATTGGCAACTGCAAAAAGAGTTCTTACCTGGAGCTGTGCTGAATGATTTATTTTGTGATCGCCCTTCAGTTTTTGCGTTAACAAATGTCTCGACAGAAAAATTGTACTTTGAATCATAATCTAAACAGATGGCAGTGTAAGATTCTGAGTTCAGTTAGAAAATGTGTCCATAAAAATAGGAGCAAAACGTTTTTTTTTCCAGTTCGATCCTCTGACGTTTTTTTGAGAAACACAGAAGAGAAGAACCTAACAAATTAAACTCAGTAATATCTCAAAAGTTCATTTTCATAGGAAAGCTTTGTTTATAAAAAAATAGAAGTGAGCGATGCCAGTATAGCTAGTAGAAAGGTTATGTCTATCTAAATCTTCAATCAAGTGACCGCATATCAAAATGTACCCTCACCTAATCCAGTGATCTCGACTTGTTTATTTTCTGTCTTCTGAGTAACTTTAACATCTTCGTTTGTGTGTTCAAAACCCGCAACTTTTCTGTAAATCACCCGATATTCCGTTTTATTTGTGATATTTGGTGCATTCCAGCTTAATTTCACTTTTTGAAGCTGCAAAGGAGCGTCAATTTCGTTAATACTAAATTCTTTGACTCCACCGTAGGCTAAAGAGATGAGTTGAGTATTCAGACTAGAAAGCAGTTGCGCTGATAACATTTTTAATAACGCAGGGTGATCACAGGCTCAAAAATTTTAAATTTTAGGAGGATTTAAAAAGGTTTCGGGTTCAAAATTTAGAAGATAACACAAAATACTTATAAAAATATTCCACAATAGAAAGCAAAGAGTTATTGAGAATCAAGCCTTTCTAAATAGACATACAAGTAAATATGCATAAAATGCATAGGAGAACCAATTTTAAAATATTTTAGAAGAAAACGATACTTTTGTTTCTAATTTCAGGTTATTTTCTGTATTGTTGCGAAGAAGAGAATTTTATTTTTGGACAGTTTTGCAAATGCGCGAGATGTTGATTTTCATGTACCCATCTTTGTCATACGCTTTTAAGTATTCTTCACTATTTAAGAGACAGTATGAAAAGTTAAGTTCTTAACAACAAAAAAGAAACTGTGTGTAATAAAAACCAGTTGTTCAGTCACGTGGTGAAGATGTTGAGAAGAGACAATGTTTTTAACATGGCAATTCATTTTCGGGATGAGAAGAAAAGACAAGAACTCATGTTTTCACATACAGCTCATGATTTTATGTCATTCGACTGCTTCGGTAATTAAGCTTTTAATTATTCGTTTGTTTTGTTAAACATTTTCCGCTATTTTTTCAAACGGAAGCTAAAATAATAACAGTATTTACTACGGAGGGAAAGAGGAAAGTTAACCAGCCAATCATATCTTGTATGTTCCTTTTAGCGGTATAATCATTGAAGCGGAAAATCTAAGTTTAAGAAACTTCGGCGTAGTTCATAGCAACATTGCCGTTAGGGTATTAACACATTAAATAGAAAAATAACAAGCATCTTTTATGTTGCAGTAAGATGATTCAGACAAATAGGATTAGAAGAGAAACTATCTTTTCGGTTTCGTTTCCGTGGAGAAATTTTAAGGAATGAAAACATTATTGAAGTAGAAAGGATTATTCAAGTAAATTGTAAAGTTATTACATAAAAAATAGTCATTCTGTGGAAAATCAATAGCAGCTATTAGGTAGCCATTTTAAAACAAAAGGAAGGCATAAAACAGAAAAACTATAGAAACCTTACCTAGTCCAATACATAATAACAAACAACCGATAAGTTTCATTTCTGCTTCGTTTTTATGTGTATCTGCTTTTGAACTCAATTTCGTTTTTGGTAGATTCCTTTGTCCTGTGTGTATTTGTTTTTTATATATATTTCTAAGGAAAATTGAATATTTATCATGTTTCAGTTTTTGTTGGTGAAGTGCCAACGTCACTTCACCAACACACTAACAATAAACATTACCCCCTGTGCAATTTAATTCTAGTACGACATTTAATTTAATCACACGTGAACAACATTTATAATCTGGGTTGTTTACGAGACGTTAAATTAATAAATTTACCCTTTACTGTACAAATGTTGACCACACACACAAAAAGACACACACACAAAAACAATTACGCTCTCTATAGTTAGCTAGTTAGCACCAGCATTGTTATCACTCCTTGTAAAGTAAATCCCTCTGTCCATATTTGCCGCGTATCTTAGTCCCAATGATTCACCGTCGTATTACCAGTTGGTTTTGTGGAAAAGCCTATGTCATTCAGGATATCCGGTTTATTTTCTGATGCGACCATAAGATAAAGAAATTGTTTATTCCATCCAGGAAGTATTTATCCAGAGACAGAACAGCCACATTTATATACGCGTTGTTGTGACGCATACAGATAATAATATAATACTTAACTTTCGATTTGTGGAACAGAAGGTGTACAATAAATAGAAGAATATTGAGACTAGTTCTAATCATGATAGAATGACTTGATATTTCACAGCAGTCGTTATATGTAGCTGAAGTTAGCTACCTTACCAAGTCTGCTTTTTAAAATTACTTTGTCCGTATGAAGAAATAATTAAAAAATAAATAAAGAGATAACAGAAATATATATATAATATATACCAAAATCATATAAAACTTTGTATGCTTTTTCAAACATGCCATACATAAACATATAAACATTAAGAACAAAACAGCATGTCTATACGAAATGTTTCGGTGTAACATATTCCCGTTAAGTTTTTGTTACTTTCTGACAAAACTGACCATCAAGCGGAAAATTTATTTTATTTTATAACAACAGCTAGTAAACATCGAAACTTCTTTTCACAGTTCAACATAATCATTCTAACCAACGTAAGCTCGTTAAAAATACCAAAAGTTAATTAACCGTGTCGTAGTTTACTGAACTTAATTACCAGTCTCCTATTCTTAGTTCTCAAGAACTTACGTCATTTGAGGTAAATAAAGTTCAAAACGAAAACTTTCGATTTAAAAGTTGTAAACAAAAGTAGTAAATAAATATTTTCAGAATTGCTACTGGTTATTTATAATTATAATCTATCTGTACTATTGTTTTGTTTTTAATTTCAGCATAATATCTTTTTAATGTTCTGTTTTAAATGCATCTTACATAACACTTGATAATATATTACAAAAACAATCTTAATGTCCCATTAGGAACAGCAAACCATTACCCCATGTTAACCGACTCTTTTTATATATTAATCATCTTACGTTACGTTTGCAAACATCCAGCTACATCTTCAGCATGCATTGTGAATCGACAGTAGCAATAATTAAATGTGTATTAAGTTCTTTGACAAATCAAAGGAATGTACGCATATATAACTAAGTAATTGACTCATTAACTTAATTAAAACTATTTTTGTTATCTCAGATCACCATGAATCAGCAAATGCTATCGGTTGCGTTATAACACACAGAAAGACATGGAATTTTATATATCGTTCTCTCTGTAACCTGCAACAACATTGAACGCGCTTGGTAATACTTATAGATCTTTTTTAGATGTTTGTTCAATTTTCTTGTTAGGTATATTTTCCAGGTTTTATTGCGCATGCGCAAACTCACGTTCTCTTTATGTGCTTCAGTTTCATTCTGCGTGGTCTAAGCGTGGTTTCCATGTTATATATAATTGACAAAGTCGTTCAAACGAAATTAACGTTGTAAATTGCTTCCTCATGAAAGACGCAGGATCTCCTCCCCCGTGAATGTTTTTTTTTCAGCTTTAAAATATGTAGGAATACGCAGTGATGCATAAGACGTCTGTGGAGGATATATTTCTATAAATTTTTGATGTCATACAAAAGAATGTGGTAATTACGCTCTCTTTACCTTACAAACTACCGTCTCAAACCTCTGTCGTTGTTGTTCTACCTGTTCTAGAATTACAAGTCGCCCCACTTGTTATAGATAGGTCTGACTTTCTTTCACAATTGATATGTAAAGTTCTTATCCTCTTTTTAAAAAAATTCTATTTTATTTCACTTTCGGCGGATATCAATTTTATCGTATTCTTTTTCAGTTGACGTTTTTCCCACTAAATTTCAAAAGTGGAAAAGGAAAGCATTTTTCTTTATGATCGACCTACAACAAAACCTTAAGAGACATTCTTTATTCCATGTAGGGTCAACAAGGTTTTTTTATGGTAAACAGAACACAGTAGCCCGTTTGTTGATTATTGCAGATAACTTGAGTCTTAATCGCCGGGCAATTCAAATATTTATAACTGATATCTTTGACAACTTCGAACAAAAGCGACACAATCACATTGATAACAACGTCATTACTTTTGTTCAAACTTCGAAAGTGACGACATATTTTAATGAGGATAGCAATAATGAGGATAGCAATAATTAACTTACTTTCAGCTTCACTGCTTCTTTGATTATCTATATCAGTGCTTAAACATGTTCGAAAACAAGAGGGTATTAAAGCTCCCATCATAACAATAGAAACACTTAAACAATTAAGGAGAAATCATTTGAATGCCTTTTAGGTAGTTCCCCTCATCGATGGGGAAACAAAATAATTAAAAGCACAAGTGATAATTTAAAAATTATAATAACCTCGGAGAGATATGCTTATTATTTTATTATCTCATTATTTTTTAAAAATAGTACAAGCAGCTTGAGTTTAAGGAGTGACGAAATTACATATATATCCGATCTTAAAGCTTCGTAATCCAGATATGGCTATTATGTTTGATCATCTTACAATTTGTCTTCTCATCAACTCAAATGAGACATAGGGAAGGTTAACACCACTTGCCAAACAGCACAAATTCATTGACGTTTTAATGACAGTCCTAGTGCACAGGATGTCTGACAGGAATTTATAATGTGCATACTTCCTTCGAAACGGATGATCATACGTGGAAAAGGAATCGAAGAAAATTACTAAAAGTATAACTGTATGTTTCAATTATTTCCTGGATGCTAATTCTTCTATAGTCAAAAAGTAGTCACAGCAACAAAATATAAGCGTGCGTCAAAAATATATGCCTGTGTCATGATTGGTTAAGATTTTGCTTGTTTAAAAATACCATTGATGAGTAAGAAACATGCGTCACAATGCTTCGTAGAGAATATTTATGTGCATTAAAACGTTTTGGTCGAGAACTATTTTTACTTTTTATCTTTTAGCTATAGTTGCATATTTAATAATTGACTTTGATATACGCCATTTCAAATTATTGATTGATGTTACGGATGTTCTAGGCCCATTATCAAGACGATATAATTGTTAAATTACAGGCCTGTAGGAAGCAACTTGTTTTTAGAGTGTGATGGTGGTGGTGTGTGTGGGGGGGTGGTCTTTATTTTGCAAAATGATATGTTTTAATCATTTAAAAACGATGCAATATATGTATTACAAACCTAATTGTTGGTCAAGATAATTAAAAAAAAGATTAATGATCATTTTGCCATATTATTGAGGGATTCTCTATTCCCCCGCTTGTTACGGGTTTAAATTCTAATAGTCCAACAAAATAAGTGTTGTTGAAATAATATGATAAACAAATATGATGATTCTGTTGCATAGTGAAGAGATTTCTTATAATTGAATCCTCAAGCGAAACTTCCCATCAGTCAAAAATATGAAATCGGCCGACACGGCAATAATAATTCCACTTTAAGTAAAAATATAAGCTGACCTTTCATTCTGCTGACTAACCCTCTGTTAGTGGCTTAACTTTTAAAGAAATGATGTAACTAGAGATAAAGGTAAGATTACATTAATATAATGAATAAAAGACTAGCTTTGAAAAGAAATGTGCCCTTGTCTCATATTTGTATTGACTGTGTATGTGGGCAGCAATAAAAGATTTGTAGCATCAAATCAATGACAGACGAAAAACAAACGGAAAATTGGGTGTAAGTCAACATAATTGCTCTATCACTTTCTTAAAAGATGCAATGTCGTGTAAAAGGGTAATGGAAAGAACTTGGTTTTTTTTCTTGAGTTTCTATACTAGTAGGTTTTTTATAATGCTGACCGTGCTTATTACGCAGAAGCTTCGTTAAGTGCGATCTGCTTGTACGGACAAATTTTATTATGACACAACCATTATAACTATGCAAAAATGATATAACTGCAAATGAATTTTCAAATCTCTCAAAAATTCTTTGATTAAAATTTCGTTGTTACATGTGATTTTCCTTGAAAATACTGATAGTTGTTTATACGTAATTCTGATAGGTGAGAATTGTCAATTTTGAAAAATATGTACAGTAACATATAAAACTGCAAACGTGATCATAAAAAAAAGGTAATTACTAGGTAAACGCCCCTTCCCCTTAAGTTAATGTCCCCACAAATAGTTAAAAAAAATTAACGCCACGGAACTTTAATCGAGGCAATATTTTTTGACGGAATAAGATTGATTTGAGATAATAACTAGATATAAAATAAGGGACAGAATATAAAACCACGCCCCCTCCCTTCCAACCCCTGCACCATTTCCCGCTGCGCATTACAATTTTCGTACGCAGTATATATTACAAGCAAATATTTCGTACAACTAGACGGACGTAACATAATGCGGCATATTGCCGGAAAACCTCTCTTTCTGTATAATGAGTTTGTGAGAAGGATACATTTATCTGAAGCGTGTGCAAAAAGTCAAGTTGATTAGCCATAAGGAATTACCGTTATGGCGAATGAGTTACTGAAATCCTTGCAGTTTTGAAGTACCGAAGTCTAATGTTTCTCCACTTTGTGGTTTCCGACACACCGCATGAGTGCAAGTTTTTAATAAACTAAAATAAAATTGCATTGCTCTATCACAGCTATAATATTTTGAGACAGACAGGCTATATGTAAATTCTGAAACAAGCGAAAAAGATGTGCTTTTTAGAGGAAGGATTAACATCCTAAAAAATATTCACCTGTTTTACCGCCATCATTTCTGATAAGACATCGTTTTTCAGAACATCTTGTTATTATGGTTTCAAAAGTTTCTAAACCGTATAAGATTGTGCTGTATGCAGCGTGACAAAGCAAAGTTGTTGCACTTGCGTCTCGAGCAAAAACAACAAAAAATTGACAAAATATTTTCCTCATTTCCTTCTGTAATATGGCCAAAAATACACCAGAGACTCAATTAACCGAAAAAATTAAACTTCATTCACGTCATTTTGATGATTCATTTTGTGCATGAAAATCACGTGATTCAATTAAATATAATGCATGTATATCACGTGACGCAGTCAGATAATACGCATTTTTATCACATGGTTTAACCGGATTATAAGCATTTAAATCACGTGATTTAATCGGACAATATTGTTTGATTTGTGCGTGGGTTAGCATGACCCGGTTTTGGCCCACAGACAGACAACGGTTGTTATTTCAACGGAATGTCAAATCAGACATTGTTTTTGAGTCTCGTTTTAACGCAAAAATTGCAGAAAATTTATCGGGAAATGAAAGTGTATTCACGTCTAGCAAAAATTATGGATTGAAAACTCACTCAAAATAGCTATAGCTACCGACTAATGGTAAAAAAGTCGGCTAAACCACAAGTCACCTTTTGCCAACATTTTTGGGGGAAAATATTGGAAAACAATTATTTTCAAAGCAAGCGTTGTTTGAAAGGTAAATGAATAAAAAACGATCGAACATGCGAAGGAAATTTACAAATTCTTCTATTTAAATAACAATTTTTACTTCAAAAATAAACTAAAAATATCCTTACGTTTCATCTTCTTGTGTGTGAGGTATTTGAGTTCTAAATGCACTGCAAACAGGAAAAGCAAAATCAGTAACAAAAGATCAAAGGGTAAAATCGGTAAAAATTATGGTCGTGAAAATGTGAGACAAAGCCAAAAAATTTTCAGGTTCAATGTTCTGAATCAAGAACCGGGGTTAGCATCCAACTCGCCAGCCTTTTTTGTTACGTGACTAACGAAAGTTAGTAATTATATTCAAACCTATTTATGTGTTTTGTTAATTGTATAGCTAACCATCACTTGTAAATAGGCTTCAGAAAAAATAGCAGTTGTTTGAAATCGTTTAAGAATCACGCCATGCTCAAAACGCGATATTCTCACGAAAATATAAGTAAAAAAATCAAGGCATTGCAGAATGGCGTAGGTAATATTTTCTCGTTCCGCATAAAAAAGTGAAATTGGTGAAAATTATGGTTAATTTGCCTAAAAAGATGAGTCATACAAACCTGAGGTTACGTTAAATTTATCTTCCTGTATGCGATTTATCAACAGGATGTTTCTGGTCAACAACCAAAGCCAGTAATTTCTTCCAGCGACAGTTTATATCGCTGCTAATTGCATGGTGAACCCAAAGAAACCGCGATAAAAGAATATAATTTATTCTGAATGTGTTGATGAAGTTATTGAACAGTTGTTTTACACGTTTTTTGAGGCAATACTCAGCTTTTACTTAACAAAATTGTACCTGAACCCTGAATATATTTCACAACTCCAAGTCATACAAGTCGCACGTGGTAAGTTCAACGATATGTCAATGTCACGTACATTGGCGCAATAAGTAGACCAGTGTCCAAATTTCCGTTTTCTGTTCAATATCTAGAACTACCGAAATACACCTTTCCCGAATTAGTTTTTCTTTGATGTACCGCTGGTATTTCTCAACTTTGTCAAAAGAAATTGAATAAAATTCTCACCTGAAACTTGATAAAATGTGAAATCTTTAGATTTATACAGCAAACAAACAACCTGTTAAAACAGATTTTTAAATTTTGTACTAATTGACATCTGATTGAAACAGAAGCTTATTAGTACAAATGAAAAATTAAGAAGACTTTGACCGTAACATTAACACCACCAAAACAGCATTTTCACATGTCGGATTAGGTTAAAAATTTATACACACACCAATTAAATGATGCTTAAATGAAGTTCTAAAATTTTTAAAAACAAGCAATTTGGGAACGTGTATTGCACACAAGGTGAGAAATATCAAACTTTTCAGTTCACCAAAACTTTATAGCGGAATAATTTGGAACTTCTATGCTTCTGGTCTTCTACATTCCTCTTAAATGCTAAGTTGATCAATGCTTAAAATTGTTTCTTTGTGAAATACGCACGTGCATTTTACCTGGTATTTAAAAGTATCAAGAAATAGCGCATCTTGGAGAAGGGACCATCAAATGCCCATGAAACAAAACTACCGTCAGTGCGGTAGGAAGCGGGGTTGGGAATATTTTTCTTCAAAATAATAAGAATCATATGTCCAATATGAGAATCATATGTCCAATATGAGAATCATATGTCCAATATGAGAATCATATGTCCAATATGAGAATCATATGTCCAATATGGTAATCATATGTCCAATATGAGAATCATATGTCCAATATGATGACCGTTATTGGCTTCCTTGTTTGCTTATACAAAAAATAAAGATAATGGCGGTAACAAAGTAATTTAAATTAATTAATGGGAAACTGACGCAAATCAAGTTTCCGGCCAACATTTAGACGGACTTCTTTTTCTTGTTGTTAACATCCTCCTAAATGTCGCCATCGTAATTATTGTCATTAAATTTCGACACCAAATGATAGTTGCACCTGCTGTCTAACATGGTCTATGTGAACTCAAGATGGGACAATTAATAACTCTATGACCTGGTTGTTATACTAGTAAATTAAAATTTCTCTCATATGAAAGCTTAGACTCAAACAAATGCGTCAGAGCAAATCCCTAATTCAGATCTACCAATAAACGCAAAAAAATTTCTTAAAGCAAACCCCGAATTAAAATCAACCAATGAGCACAATGCCAGCATGACCACATCTTACCCTCTAAAGTAATAGCGGAATTAATCATTTTTGTTCGGGTGAGTGAGAATATTCTCACTCGAAACAAAAGAAAGAAAAGAAGTAATTCTAATAAAAAAAGCGCGGTCAGTATTCTGGTCATAGAAAATTCGTTTGCGACCAAGGGTAATTTTTCCCACCTTAACTATTTTGATTTTCCTGTAGTAAGAAAACAGTATGCTGGATCTCCTGGCTAACAGGTTCTGATGAAATAAAGAGCTAAAAAACTAAAGTAAAAATATAGTAAAGATATAGTACCAATAAACCAGTATGCCACTATCAATTTTCATAAGGCTTACATATCAATTCACATCCTGGGACATAATACAATATAAAGTGACCAAAGAATAAAGTACAGAAGCAGTGGAACACAATTATAGTCATTACATTTGTATCGTGACTGCCACAATTTCCTAACTGCGGTGTAATCAGCCATTTAACAAGTTTTGTCCCACGGTGTTATTATTGGGTCTAATGATGCAAAAAGATACGTAACTTTCGAAATTTAAAAGTATTTTTGTTCAAATTATTATACGGTTGAGAAGGGACATTTGCCCCATTTAAACACAAACACTTTGATCCTTTTTTAGAAGTAGCTACTTCCTCCTAAATACAGAAATATTTCGCAATTTTATTTTATTTTTAAACTGACTTCCAATTTAAAGGAGTGACATCGTCAAACTTCCTCTGTGCTGGAATTTTAGTCAGGTTTTTTTGAGGTATTGACTTCTTTTCTTTAAACCTTTGTTTTAATATCTATTTGATAATATTCATTTGATATCATCAATCGTGTTTCGTCTAATATGCATCAAGAAGTGTTTAAATGCAAGTTTTGAATTAAAAGGTTAAACCCCTTCTTTATTGTTCATATTACATGATTCAACGAAACGAAACTTAAAGGTTAAACATTTACGTCCTACCGATTATCCCTTCGTCCAAAAACCTTTGTGAAAACGTTTATACGTATGAAACTGTTCTGTGAACTTTCATGAGACGAGGGGTAATCCTTAACCTTATTCGTGCTGGGGTTTACATAACCTTTTATGTGTTTAGAGTTACACCTTGATATTTCCAGAAAATATTCTTGAAAATGTTTTTAAATCTTACAAACAATTATACAAATATTTTGCGAATTCCAAATTTAATGTAATTTTTTTTCAATTCCAACAAATTTTATGACGTCATTGGCAAACAAATGCTGTAGTCAGGCAATATTTTGTGACCAAGTTGTTACTTAAGGCCTGGACAACACTTGTGATAAGTTTTTCATGTCTGATAAACAACAACTTTGTAAAGTACAGAGGAGGGGACGGCGAATTAAGGTTAAAAATTGTGACATAAATTCATTACAACGCTTACACCCAATACATCGCTTTGTGACATAAATTCATTACAACGCTTACACCCAATACATCCCTTTGTTACATAAATCCAAGCTTTAGAAAATGAAATAAATATTTTCGTCAAAAGTCATGGTTGGAAGTTCTTTAGTAATTAAAGTTTTACGCAGTATAAATTATGAAATTTCATGACAAACAAATTAAGTACGCTTTCGAAACCAGCAATTATTAGCTTTCGTACGGCGAAGCCTGGGCGATTTCCATAATGGTAGATCATAATCAATGTAGAAAGTGTTGCGGAGAGGTTGCCAAGGCAAAGGCATTAAGCATGGCAAGGAAAGGGCACGGCAAAGGCAGGCAAGGAAACAGGAAGAGGAATCAGCAAGGCAGGGGTAGGCAATTCTGGACCATTATAAATAAAACATGGACCATTGCAACAAAAAGGCAACCGGGAACAATATAATGCTGCAGTGAAAATCCTGGATACCATCGACGATTCCTTGGAAGCCCTCGAAGAAAACGAATTAAACACAGCAAATAAAATTATATCCTTTCGTTCCCCACACAATTTGATTTCTTAATCCCATCAGCATATCAAAATGGTTTTTTAGGTATCCTCCTTTACATCCAATAGCTTGCAATGAACCGCTGAACTTCTGACATTTTATATCTTAAAATAAAGGTTTCATGACACGTGTGTTTTACTGACCCAACCTTGTCCCTAACGCGAGATTGCATCAATTCCGATCTTTTCCAGGGCATTTTGTCTTTATAATTAACTTGGTGACGACGAAAAGGTCATAAACCCTGGGGACGGATGCGATGTTTCTTATCTGACAATTTCTAACTTTGCTTATGTTTATGTTTATGTGAAGATGTTTATAGTGACGATTACTACTTATTAAACGATATACCAGTCCCGTTAAGATGGCTAAGCCCGGAAGCTATTAAGTCCGGACACTACTCGGAAAAGAGCGATGTGTGGAGTTTCGGTGTTACCATGTGGGAAATATTTTCCGGCGGAAAGAAACCCTATGTATATGACCTGACATGGCCAGGGAACGGCAAGGCAGGGGCAGGCACCTTAATAGAAAATCTCCCCCCTACAACTCAAAGATTATGTATACTCAATATGTCTAAGATATGTATCATATTAGGCCAGGAGTATAGAACATATTGAGGTGAAAATATTTCAAATTCAATAGCTCATAAAAAAGGTCTCAAATTTATATCAGGTCAATATACAGTGAATCATGTTAGCAGAATTATGTGCCAATACAAGAATTTAAACAATCGGTCATAACGCCGAAAAAACTATCATTTTTTGATAAATCTGAGATTAAAAATTAACTTGGTTCCAATGACAACAACATTAAAAAGTCAAGAATTAGAATTAATCAGAGAAGTCCACGAGAAAGGAAAAAAAGTTTAGTAAAAAACGCCTTTTTTGGTTCTTGTGCCCAGAAGGTTTATCAACACAAAACTTTTTACCATAAAGTGATAGATCTATTACAAAAAACAAAGCATTTTTGGGCTCTATAAATGAAAGTGATGAATGTACGCAATTCCCCCCTCTATGACTCAAAGATTACCTATTATACTCAATATAGCTAATATCATATACTTATGAATACCTGCTTGTTGTAGATGCAAGATAATTATATTTTTCCTAGCCCTGTCCAGGATTTGAACCTGGATTTCTCATTTGCATGAGTGTCATAGCTATTAGACCAACAGGGCATGAATATATATATATGAAAAACTTTACATGTGCATCTTATATATGCTCACATAGCCTTTTTACTAACTAGACAGGGGGACCTGGCGTTGAAATGTGTGGTTTAGTCACAAGTAACTGTAACACCCGGCGTTAAACGTCTGGTGTAGAGCGATTTATACGTTTTGTAAACTGTGCCACACATTCATGTGGCGCGCTTTAGTACAAGTATGCAGTACATCATAAATTATGTGAAGCACACACAACAGTAAGATGTTTCAGGTGTAATATATTTTTCAAATAATAACTTTTCTTCAAAAATACAGTTTATATGTTGTGCCCATCTTAGCGAATTTCTCAAAATGTTTCTCGCAAAACTTAAAAAGTGAATTTCAATCCAGGGCGAGCGCTTAGTATAGGTAAACAATGTCGCACATCCATATAGGTTTAATACCATTTCAAACATAAAATTAGCGCAACTTCTGTTAAATAGAAACACAGGTAACAGCTTGTTGTTAACACTGGGCTGAGTGATTTGTACAGGTATACTGCTTCGCACATACGTTTCGGCATAATACCCATTTCCAAAAAACTATCCTAACTGCGGTTCAAACAAACAGACAGTTAACAACCTGTTGTTATCCTACGCACCTAAAACAATTTTACTTTGTGGAAAATTTTGTAACATTTAAAAATAAAAATACAGTTTATAACCTGTTTTTACCCTCTCAAAGCAAAACAAAACTGCAATATTTTATGGGAAAAGTTTCTGTGAAAGATCAAAAATTAATCGTGACATCTGAAAGCGTAACACATTTTCCAAAAAACCTTTATTGCAACTTCGGTTTAAAAAAACACAGCGGAAACAGCCCGTTGTTACCCTGTCCAGCTAAAAATCAAACAGCAGTATATGTTTATTTTGCAAACAAGTTTTCATGACAGTAGGATAAAAAGCTCTTATTCCAAACTGAACAAAAACGTCGTTAGAGCCGCATTGGTGTAAAGATCAGGTCAAGTTACAAAAACAGAAATTATTGGGACATTATTTGCATATCGTGAAATTAAGTAAGAAATAATGAATACATTTGGAGATTTTCAATACATGTTGACGATTGAACGAGAACCGCTATTCAGAATTTAAGAAGCCTCAGTAATAACAAATGTTGATGTTGTAAAAAATTCCTGAAATTTTCGCTTCTGTAACACAACATTACGAGGACGACAATTAAAGTTGTTGTTGCTAATATTTACCAGTGGAAAATAGTTCCACTAAAGACACCCAAAGTTTCTTAGGATGTAGTTTTAATTAACGCATTTTTCATTTTTCATAGTTTTTTTTCTTTTGTGAATGTGCAAGACTATCCGAACAGTAATAAAAGTGAAGGGGTTGTAAAATACGAACAATTGTTATGTATATATTTATTTTCGGTTACGTGGAACGGTCAAACTTAGTCGCAATGCATTAAGCATACAATGCATTGCGCACCTTGTATGTATTTGTGTGCGAGCATGTGCTCTCTCCCTTCTTTTTATTACGGATGGTATAGACTTTACAGAAGCAGTTGTTGTTAAATTAGTGTTATTTAAATCCCTGTTTCTACAGGGGTCATACAGGTCCGCCTACCCCATGGGTCTCTTGCGCCATCAAAAGTAAAGAAAGGAGTAAATAATGAATACGACAGATCAAATTAAAATCTGCAAGAACCTGGTCAGATGAAATTAAAAAGGCTGCAATAGTTAATATAAGAGAACATTTGACTAACTATGATCTTCTTGTATGTAAGTAAATCACGCAGTTATGAACATAGAGCCACGCGCCAACAGTTGGAGTCAGAATTCTTTGTTTCTCAGCCACTCAAATATCAGGAAATACAATTCAAAGTTTTGTTTGCATGAGGGAAACCCCCCATGTTTTTTTAAACTTATTTAAAGTCCCAGAAGAGAGAAGGGGAGAAGAAAGCTTTATTTATTAATTTTTATTTATTTATAATGAATATTTATACAGGATAAAACATCGTCAGTAATAAATGTTTTTGAGACACTATACTATGTATTTTCATGTTTCACTTTTAATAATTTGCAGGTTGTATTCCAAGAGGAACAAGAAAACCGTCCGGTTTGATCACACATTCGTATTGTACACATACTTTATACTACATATTATACTATTGTATTGATTATGTTTATATATCTTGTATCTATGGCAACGTTCTTGTTTATATAGACCTGGTGTATAATTTTTATTTTACTTGAAAATGGGTGTATGACACCCGAAACGTCGTAAAGTGTTGTTTTAATTTGTACACATACACATGGATGTCCAAGTTTTAGCATAAAATATTGTCAATCGAATTTCTAATGTCTCATGTAAAAACAACAAGAACTGAAGCGGTTTGAACACTCACACAACACTATGATGATAAATAATTAAAATGTATTTATTAAAATATAAAATATACAATGATAAAATTTGGTATAAAATATTAAGGCACAAACTTAGAGAAAGAGATGATAATAAATTGAATCATATTAAAAGTTGTGATTATTTTTCGATAACTGAGATATGGCTGGAGAGCACACAACTCGAGTCAATTTCGAACATTATAACATTATCAACATACAGTAAATCAAAACAATCATTTCAAGACAATGAACACCCTCATTTGATGCGAGATTTCTCGAAATTGGAATAGAATATATATCTACTGGTTTCATTATTTTGTGTATACTATATAAAGCTACACGATAATAAGAAAACAACAAAAAAACGCTGCTATACGCAAAAAAACAATACATAAACAAAAACGTTTGGTCAATATAGCGCGCTATTTGTGGTGGCTTTGATTCTGATACTATTCGCGCCCCTTTCAACTTTTCGTTAACACCATGACAGAACGCAGCCCATACCAAATCACACATTTCTACGAATGTGTGAAATAAGCGAAGAAGATGTGAGAAAAGCTTTTTCAAATGGGTATGCTAATTATTTTAATTGACAATATAAATTATATGTAACCTCTATCTGATGTAACCTCTATCTGATGTTTACAAATATTTACACAACACAAACACAAATATTACAAAAAACAAAGATTGTTTTTCTATCCTGATTTCTAAGAACCCTATATCAAAACGAGGCTAAACAGGCCAAGATGTAATATATAAAAAAGCCTCGCTTTCAAGTAACATTTCAAAAGACTTATACTTTGTTTTGCCGAAGCATTATTTTAATAATTTCGTTCGATTTTTAATAAATATAAACAATATTCTCTTCATAAAGATGAATTTTCTTGTTTTTAAAAAAAGGGCAAAAGCCTGTTAAGATACCGCCTATTCAATACATGTTCTTCTCGCAGAGCTATCAGGCTTTATATTCCTAGTCCTATCATTGTACAAAGATCCTTCTTTACCCGACCCACTGGAGTTGGAATTTTTTTAAAAAAGAAGATAAATATAGTGAACAGCAATGCCAGGAGTATCGAAAATGTGCAATGAACTAAATTCGTTGACGCTGTTGATAAAGTCTATTGTCGGCGTTGCAAAGTGCTGTTAAATCTTCTGTTAAGAAAGCATTTTGCTTTGAGGTATTTATTTTATCTCTCATTAATAACAATATCTTATCTTTGAATTCTCGAAATTATTAACATGAATATATCAGGCATCCTTCCAGCGTTTTCAAACTTTTTCCTCAAACATTGCTGGATTTTTACGGGCACTTTCCTGTAAAAATCGAGAATATTAGCTGCCTTACCTGTTTTATTTCAAAATCTTTTATGTAAAACTCAGTTGTCAACTAATACATTATAGTCATTGCCTTTAAAATCTTGTTTTCATAATTAAGGTATGACTCACATCTAAAAGTGTACACTAAACGTCAATCTGACCTCTAGGTTGTACCCCCACCCTCCCCCACCCTCCTAAATATTAAAATCTAAAAAAATTATTTAAGTATATACAGCGTTTCTATTTCACGTCGGCAATTGCCGAACTAAATGCGTGTTAACAAAGCAGACAGGAAAATAACATCAAGTTATCATCAATCCCTGGATCAATTTAAGCGCTCGCAAGCGTTCTTTAAAAATTCGCTCTATTTTCTTAAAAACCGATGTTTCACGGTATAAAATATTAACACGTCCTTCCTTAATGTCGGATCAAAGTTTAACATAAGCATTTACAAATCGAAGTTAAAACTGTACATTGAAAAACATTTTTAACGTTGTTCAGTTAAGCGCGTGTATATTAAGAACAATTTCAGGCTTCAGTTTTCACCATTAGATTTAAATTACATGGTTCACATCTATGAAGCAGACGCAGAAGCGGAAGTTAACGCGTACGACGTACGTAAGCGTACGCAACGTACGCAAGCAATGTTTTTAAATACGCAAGAGAATAAAAGGTTTCAAATTATAAAATTGGACATAAACACGAATAAAAAAATACATGACAATTGCAAATCGTGTTTATGTTGCTAAAAAATTAAAAATGTCTATTTGGAAAGACTAAGTATGTTTCCTTGATGATGTTGTTGATTTAACAATATCAAACGGTAAAATTCATGATTGTTGTCTACCCACATACCTTAGTTCATACATGGCGGTAGAAATAGTCCATGGTTCATACAAAGTGGAACAAAGATATAATCTTCCGTAAGCCCTTTTTTTTTATTCATATAGATAAAGGGACCAAATCAGAAGATGTTGGAGCCAATCTAATCCAAAACACGAAGATGGTAACCAATAGGTTGAATAAAAAAATAAAAAAGAGGAGTTAGTAGTAAAATCAATAAAAGTTTGAGGACGACTTATCCTAAAGCTTTCAGGATTTTCAAAAAGTCATAGAAGTTATATTTTAGAGCGCGCTCTTAGATGAATTTAAATAAAAAAGAGTGTAATCCATGAAAGTGCTAACAAATTTTGTCCTAACAACGTTTGATATATTATTTTTTTCTAAGCCTATAATATAATACTGTTTTCACCAATAGTTTAAACAGTTATATGTTGATAAAAAAAGAAGTTTATTCTTCAATCAATATTATTCAATATTTTTGCATTCTGTACAGAAAAAAACATTTTTGTTAATAAAATAACTTTAATCATGCACAAAAATAAGAAGTCAGCCCGGTTAGCCGGACTGGCGTGTTCGTATGGAGAAATACCACCCGCTTTGCCGAGATCTCGGTAGACTCAACCGAGATCTTGGCAAGGCCGGGTGACTCGCTTCTCATATAAAAAACATGCACTTATACAAGGTTTTCTGAACCATGGCGAGATCTCGACTAAGCTCGCCTCCGTATGAACAGCCCCTAACAATAATCATATCTGAACTTTTGGTTTCAGCAAGCGGTATTATACGCCCTTTATATTTGAACACGAACACAAAATTAATTGTTTCACTTTCGCGGTGATCCTTTAAAATAAAAATTTGATTCAAATATGGGCAACAGGAAAGGCGACTAATATCAAAACGTTTTCATCGCCGGCGACGAGCTTCAAAAATTTATCACCTTTCAGCTCTCACGGAAGTGTCGAGTCCTCAGCGCGGCGACGAGAATATGTGACTAGCTCATCGCTCCAGTAGGGACCCGGCTTTAATGACAGCACCTCTTTTTATATAGACAATTCTCTTTGACCTTGTGAAGAATAATTACTCGTTTTTAATAAGTAAAAGTGTTTCTTAGATTCAAATTTTAATTTAGTTGAAATGTCAAATATAATGTTTTATTGTTATAATCAGAACATGTGTTTATATAAATTTTTTTTAACTTTATCAACTTGATTCATACATAAATAAATAGATTTTTTAAAGTTCATTGCATCATCTGTTTATGACAAAATAGCTGTTTCTAAGCTGCTATGAGTAAATAAAATTTTGTTTCTTTTTTCAGTGCGTGCCGAATTGAAGCCTATGTTACATAACCTAGTTCCTATCAAAAGTGTATACTGATTTTATCATCCTTACTCACTGCTTTTTTCCTTCTGCAATTTTATTAGGATTATCTACGACTTAGCCAAAGACACTGTATAAAGTTTTTAGTCTATGCTATAATGTTACAAATCGCTTAAAGTGCTAAAATTTCAACTTCATTCTTATAAGAAAGTAGTCTAGTTAACTAAGCTTTCTTTCAAGGATAGCAAATTCAGTTTTTCTCAAACGAAATCTTAGACGAAAACAAATGCCAGAAAAATTCCAATCCACCTCATAGCAAACCCGAATTACAATCAACCAATAAGCACAAAGTCAGCGTGGTCACATCTTAACCTCTTAAATAATACAATAATTTATTATATTAGTTCGAGTGAGTGAGACCATTTGCACAAAACACAAGATTTTCCGATATTGATCACGTGAGCAAAGAACAATAAAATTAACCAATCAAAAAGCGCGGTTAGTATTCTGCCCGCAGAAAAATCGTTTAAGACCGAGCGTAATTTTTTCCACCTCAACTATTTCGATTTCCTGGTGGTAAGAAAAATTATGCTGGGTTTAATAAGAAAGAACATGCTTATTTTCAACTTCACATTTTGCCGGTTATAATTTATTTACCGGACAAAATATCCGTCACCTGTCCGACAAAATATCCGTCACCTGTCCGACAAAATTTTATTTCCTATGAGGATGAGATGTTGGATATTCTGTTGAAACATGTACAAAGTCACGTAGATATAATTGAGAGTTTGAATCAAAATTAAAGTTTTTTTCTTCTTTATTAAAGGTTTTGTACAAAAAATATTTCCTTCCCGTTCTTGTTAGGCATCTTAATGCAGATTTTTCAATGTAAGCTTTTCATTATAAAACTATAATTCGTCATAGCTGTCCAGTTTGAGTTCAAAATATTGTAATTGGACGCGAGATTATCACGAGGTGAGTCATTGTATCAGCGTGGTTGGTAGAAACACGTGCTCTTTTTCACGTCTTAAGATGACATTGGTTCAGTTTAGCTACTTTGAAACTTGGCGTTCGCTGATTGGTCGAGTGTAATTGTGCTGTGTCGTTAGAAATGTACGTGATCAATGTATAAGTAATACTGTACGAAGTAAACAAATTCGATTCAGTAATTCAACACTAACTTATATTATTACTTTAAACTTAGAGCGCGCTGAGGACATTTTAAGAAGTTGCCTATGTTAACCTTCGATCACTTTGTCAGAAAAACGTTTTGATAATACTGGTGAGGAATTTATTGCCAACAGACAACAAAGAATGTTAAAGAGGGGATTTTATACTAATTCCGTGTCCATTTATGATAGCGAGGACTTAATTAACTGTATTAATCAAACAGCCAACTTCATATTATAGTAAACAAGAAAATTTGTTTATGAAAAAAAATAAAGAAAGGAATAAAAATGTCAGAAAGACAAACCAGACTATTAATATAGACTAATCGTTTCTTACGGTGTATCGACTGGTTAAGCAACTAGTTTGGCTAATGTTCGCTGTTTGTGCATGTTTGGCACCGAAGTGATTTTTGCAGTTATTACATCGCAGACAAAATACGCTAGTACTATTACTAGTCGTTAGCCCGTGGAAAATCCACCTGTCATATTTACTCCAGTCACCAGATCTTCGCCCGTCGTAGGTATCTTCAGCCATCATATCTTCGCCCGTCGTAGGTATCTCCAGTCACCAGATCTTCGCCCGTCGTAGGTATCTCCAGTCACCAGATCTTCGCCCGTCGTAGGTATCTCCAGTCACCAGATCTTCGCCCGTCGTAGGTATCTTCAGTCACCAGATCTTCGCCCGTCGTAGGTATCTTCAGCCATCATATCTTCGCCCATCGCTATTTCGTTCTGATTATAAAAATGAAACATTAGATTTGACATTTCGGGTATCCTTAGCACATTGATACGGGTTTTAATATAAGAGATGAATATTTCAATCTAAATGTACACACCATTTTAATACACTTTCTATGTCATTGTTGTTAGCACTGGCGCACGTCATGTGGTGGATTCGTTTGCATTTCAAAGCTCTGGGAATCGAGGATTTAATTTAAAACGGTATCATTATCTACATAATTGGTAATATTTCTTTACATTGTCATATATTCAATTTTAATTTATGAATTTACATTATAAATTAAAATTGTCTTTTTGTAACTTAAATTTATTGTCTTAAAGTGGATAAATTAAAAATGTATTCGTTTCTCGTAAATTTAACCTCCAGCAGAAAAATCATGTTTAAAGTCATGTTTCATTACATGACTCCCTATACCGATTTAATGTACTGTGTATACAATACCTTGTATAAATTTTCGCAAATTCATATTCATTTTATGAATGATGGATTTTGGTATACAGATGAGTGGCAATATTTATCAGCAGGGGGGGTCCTAACAAGCATTTCGGAGGGGAGACGTTTATTTGGCCCCCTTTATGATTTAAAGGAGAAAATTGACTTGGTTCTAGAAGCATCTGCCACCAACATGTTGAAGAGCCCTAAAAAGGAAGAAGAATTGCGCAAAGTTGTCGAACCAAGATTGGAACATCTTAAAAGTAAATGAAGGATAACCTATATATTTCTGCATTTTATAACTCATTCAAGTAAAAAAGAATCACTAAGTCATATTTTCGTGGGGGTTTCTTCTACGGGCTGGAGATCATTTTCTGTTACGAGGGTTCACTGTACACTAGCGTAATGTCAAACCGCATACAGATATTTCTTAATCATTAAATTTTACTCTTTCTAATGGAAACATCACGGATACATTGTATTTGCCGCATGCTTCATTCCTGGGGCCTTTTATCCTTTATACGTTACATACGCTAATGATTGCAAAAAATAATTTATTGTGTTAATTCAGATAAACACATGAACGGCTATCTAATTAAAACAGATTGTGTGTTAAGAAAAAGGGGAAATATTTTTTTGTCAAAAATTAATTAAGCCAAATAATTTAAAGAATTTGTTGACAAATAAATGTATGAATATTATTAGAACGTAGAAAATATTCTATTTCATCGCTTAAAAATCCTAATAGAAAAAGGATTGCGACATAAAGTTATCCTGTTGATTTGGCATAATAAAAAAACAAGAATTTCTTTGTGAAATTCTGATTTGGCATACCATAAAAATAATAAAATTTTGCTTTTGAAGTTGCTAAAACTGAAGGTGTGGATAATTTACACAATGTTATGAGAACATTCTCTGTTTTTGTTCGCTGCACAAAAACATAAAAATAAAGAGATAACACCTAAATGATTTAGATATCACATGAAAAATTAAACTGTAAAACGAAATCTATAAAAAGAAAAGAGGCGAGAAAAATTGATAAAGAACAAAAAATCAAAGAAAATTGAAAGAATAAAAAAAGAAAAAGTAAACAAGAATATAGTGGAAAATTTTAAAACAGTTAGAAGAGTAAATGAAAGCTGCAAAAAATGTTACAGAAAATTATATTTGCTTCATGTCTCATTACGTTTTTTCCCGTAAAAGCTGAGCAGCCATTCTGCGATTTACACACTTTATTCCCAATTCATGACAGAGTTTTTAACATAAGTAAGGAACACTGCGAAAGTCGTTTTGTTGTTTTAAAGACAACTTCAAACAATTACATCCAATGTGCTGACGAATGCTTACGCAAGGAGTTTTGTCTCTCCATTTACTTCAAAAGTAGAACAGACGCAGTAAATGAAAATAATTGTTATGGTTTTAAAGACAAAACAGTTTATTTACAGCAATGTCTAATCGACACTCGTCCTGGTGAAATTCAGTGTGATGTAGAAAACTTTTCCACACAACTGCAAGGTTTGTTATCTCTATTTATTGTTTTGACAATGTTTTCGTGTTCAGAATCTTTTAGTAATTAAGATAACAATTAAAGTTTTTGACGTGCGTTATGTACAAAAATTTGAATTTTACGTTAATAAATTACAATAACGACCATGGAGGTACAAAAGAGATCTTTTATACCTCCATGTAATGACTTTACCACTTGGATTTTTCGCTAGTTCCAAACCCATTTGTTTTAAATTAGTTCTAAAAGGTCATGAAACCATATATTACTGTGACACGTTTTTTCAAATTTCTTTGTTAAAAAATTTCTGGCTGCAAAAACTTTTAACTTAAGTTTCTTATGACAAACTAATCATTTTTTCTGGCTAGCTTCATACATTTTCAAAATTATTATAAACCAGTTTTATGTAAAAGAAAGTGTCCATTTAAGCGTAGGGTAGGCGTAGGGATTAAGCTGCATGCAGGCATCTTGAACACATAAATAGCGACTATTCGTTAGCTTGTATGAAAATTTACGTTAATTTGCCGGCCGTACATGCATCTTTTTACCTGAAGATGTTTACCAAAACGTACAAGTGGAGATCTAAATATATTTTAATCTTCTTTCGTAATTTCAGGTTGCAGTCGTGGTAACATATGAACATGTATCTGAGGGAAAGCACTCGATGAACCACCAGAAAACCCTCCGATGAAAAGTTTTCATATTGAATACACAGGACGTTGATAATTATTTTATGTAACCACTGAAATTGATCTTGCTAGCGCTTATTTGGCGACGTAATTACCAAACTTTTTTTTTATTATTTGAGAAAAATCGACCAAATTCAACGACTTGATCCCACCTTCTTTTATCTGTGAAACAAAGATGGTAGCTGCAGGTAGCGAGTTAAATCCTATAGATTTACTGATAGTTGAGTACACATGGATATTCTACGGACTCACGACTAGTTTTCCTAAAATCTTTATTTACTTTATTTTTTTTATGTGGCGACGTTCAATGTATAGTTGCAAATAACACCCAATGTCCGCGTAAAAAGTCGATAATGTGAGAGAGTTAGAGAAATGCAAGTAATAATTAAATTACGTTTTTGTTAGAACAAGCAGGTAGCTTTTAAAGTTGACATATAGATTTCACTTTTGCGGCGTATTTTAAATTAAGATCAAAGTTCTTGTGTTCCCGCATGCACCCCTAAAGTAATAATAGCTCTAACGTGCAGACGTTTAGTATTAGTAATGCTTCTCAGACTACAAGATATGCCTTATGTAAATATATATCGCGGAGTTTTGTTACTTGTATTGTCTCAAGAGATGGCTACATAACAAACAAATAGGAATTTTCAAACGTTCGCAATAAGTCCACAATAAAATTTATGAAAGGAGATCTTTCAAGAGGCCTTATTTCTTATTTAATGGCATCAAAATCGAACACTCCAAAGCGAGCAAGCCATAACCAAATGGGATACTTTAACTACAGCTGGCTTTTCATTTAATGTACATCATTAGTGGAAACCCAGGACATACAATATTACCAAGAGAAGTAGGTGCTACACAAGTGCTTTTTAACAATGATGAACTGTACCTGCCAGATTACGTTTGTCTAGGGAAAGCTTAAACACGTAACAGATATATATAAATAAAAAATCTGATTGCTTAAAATAAAAATATATCGGATCTGCTGAGTTCTATCTCGCGCACATTCGGATTATTAATATATAGCATTGGACGTCAGGTTAAGCGTTTAAGTGCCACTAAACCGTGCCGCACAACCATATCGCACATCCGAGTGAAGTGCTTATAGTAGTGCGCCCTTTCAGACATAATGTTCTTTTAAAAAAATGATTTTCTCGCAAACGTTGAAATAAAAAAAGTGGACGGCCTGATGTTACTTCATACAGCAAAAACTAAGCCAGCAATTTTATTTTACGGCATAAGTTCTGGTGAGTTTATTCTCAAAAAGATTTTTTTTTTCGTGATTATGAGATAACAAGACAGCAGGCTGTGATGATGGAACTGGTCAAACGACCCTTGTATTTATTTTCGTTAATATTCCGTGCTCTGTTACACGGCACACTAGGCCCAGTCTTGAAACTTACAACAACTTCCACCCTTCCCACAAGTCGATTAACCATTAGAGCTGTAACAAGTTAAAGGGGAACTCAAGTTAAAAAAACTGATTTTGAAAAAATCTCACAGTTGAAATTACTGACAAAAATATATTCCAAAAAACAAATATAAACTAGTCCACTTTATTTAAAACCTCTATATCAACATTTATAAAATCCGTGTTTTCAAGAAATCTATTGTGGTCGCGTAAAATTGAAGAGGCTGGAAGCGAATAAAACATATGACATCATAACGTTCGGAAAAAACATAAACCGTGGAAGCGGGTATGTGAAAAGTTTGTGAAATTTTTTACTACCTTGTAATGAGTCACAATATACCGACTCCAGTAACGAGTCTGATGATTTTATTTCACACGATAACCAAGGTTGCAGTCATACGACTTCGAAGCTTTGGCGTCGTCAAACTCGCTACAACCAAAGAAGAAGTTTCTGCGAATTTCGGCCTTTTCCATAATCCACGAGTTGGCAAAAGCAATTGTTGTGAATTCAATAAATGCAAAGCATTGAAAACTGAGAATGAAAGTTTTGCTAAAAATTTATTGAAATTCCCGATAAATTCTCTGAAGGTTTCTTTTATCTTCTCAAACTTTTTTTCACACTGATCTGTTATTTTTGAGGACATCTTTATTCTCCTCTCTGTGACTCGAATTTTAAATGACAAACGCTATAAAAACTCTTATTAATCCACTGTGATGGTGTGTTTGTTTAGAAGAACATTTATTGAAATGAACTCACAAAATCATATTCAGCAACATGTCTTATTATTAAATGAATTTGACGGGGGTCAATCTTTGGAAAACAGTTCAGTTCTTTCTATGGTACACAGCAGACTAGGAAAAAGTGTAAAAAGATTAATTCCGTGTTGTGTCGTTTTGGGAATAAGAAGCAAATATATTTCAGAGGATAACATATATGTATTACTCACACACAAAAATTATTTTCATACAGAGTTTTTTTCACGTAAAAAAGTGTCAAATCTCAAATCTTGTCCTCATGTTTTTGATGGCTTCGTCTTTATCGGGTTTATCAACTGGTGCTGTATTTTGTGGAAGATCTCCAACGTTTGGCAAATTTAATACCTGTTTATCTGGAAAGGCTTTTTCCGTTTCCCGTAATAATACGTCCAGATAATCGCGGTGCTTTTTTCCCTGTATTTTTTTAACAACCCAGGTTTGTGTGATCTTTGAGAATACTTGTTTATAGCGAAGGTCTCCATCTATCGTAGTTGCTTGAAAGCATGCCGCTCCGCAGTTGAAATCCAGCACAGCTAATTGAGTTCTGGCTATCATTCCCAGAATTGAAAAATGAAGTCGTTTGGGACAATATTTGTTTACAAGAGAATGGTAAACTTCAAGATTGCCTGTGTGACAAAACTGTACCAAATGCGGTAAATCGGACAGTATTGCTTTACTCCGAACAATAGCTTCCAGCGCGACGTATGCAGCCGTACGTGGTTTTAACCAATTTCTGTCCTATGAATGAATACCTTGAATATGATATAAAATACTGAGCCATTTTTCCTTAAGAAGTTGCTCATCTCCTTCGCAAGTAGCACAACACCACTAAAGGTGGTTTATGATAGCCTTAATCCAAGGGGCTAAATTCAAGCAATCTTTTTGTCTTGCAGCTAGAGACAAACGTTTTTTTATACTTTTTCCAAAATGCCAAACGTCAAACTGATGGTTAATTTCTGGGTTTTCCTTTTTCATGAACGCGCGAATTTGAATATGACGATCTGTTACTACTCTTCACTTCTACTACTTTACATTTACCGAAACAAACAAAAAAATCTCACGGATTTATAACACACATCATTACCAACGGATTTGTCTACACATTCAACTTTCGTCCCCACACACTTATTATTTGTCATCTGACTTTCATCAGCTCTGTTTGAAGCAGTTGAAACCTTATCCACCTCCATGTAACTGCACATAGCTTCTTCAGGATGCTAAAAATTGTCACACTTATGTTAATTAAATTTTGGACAAATGAAGTTGGTCTGGATGTACCGAGATTTTGAGAAAGAAGTTAAAAAGTTCTTACCTCTTGCATCTGCTTTGATTGCTCTCGCTTGATGGATGAATCTCTTGGCTGACCTTCTTTACAAAACATAAACTTTGTTGGGACAGCATCCTCTGTTAGAAATCTTCTTCGTTTTTGTCCGGTCAATTCAGCCTACAAAAACGTAAACAATATATAAATTGGCTATACCCCCGTCTTAATGTAATTGCTTTGAAACATCGAAACTTCTCACTTCCAGCTGGTCTTTTATAAAGGTCACAAAATCATTTACATGAAAGTTACGAAACATAAAATCTGAAAAATATTTTTAAAGCAACATGCACAAAGTTTTTTTAAACAGGAGAATAAATGAAGGATACAAGAAAGGAAATGATTATACTTGCAAATCTCGCCTGAAACAATTCTTTTCAAAAGGATCGGAGCATATGTAAAAATTTTGATCCTTTGGAAGATTGCCATCACGTCGTATATGTTGGAGCCACTTCTTTCGTTGTAATTTTTTCTTCTTAGATGGAATTTTATGGATACTTATTTCAGGATTATCGTTTGACCGAATTGAACACCCAACAGCAGCACAGTTAACCATTTTAATTTTCAAAAGTAATGCTATTTCATTGACGACCGCTAGAGAAATGAACTTTCTGAACGTTATTACGTCATATATTTTAACACCCAGGGCTTTAATAAAAAACTTTGCCGTCTTGTTTCGGAGAGTGTTTTACGAGAACTAAAAAGATCGTTTTATGGATATCTGACAAAAAAGAAGATTAAATATTGATTTTTTCTTGCATAGTTAACTTTATAGTACTAACCGGGAGATAAGCCACAAGTAAAAGTGTTACCCAGCGTTGAAAACCCTGTGGAGCAACTAATAAGAACCGTAAACTGTGCCACACATTCAGGTGGAGCACTCTAGTACAGGTATGCAATATGTCATAAATCTAGTGAAGCGCACAGAGCATTATGGTGTTTCAGGTATCATAAATTTTTCAAAAAATAACTTTCCTGAACATTTCCTTAGTCTACATTGCGTTGTCACCCCATGATAGTAAAAATGGTTGACCAAGCTTTGTTATATATTTTTTGGAAAATGATTGTGGTGAAAGTTCAAAAATGAATGTCACTCCAATGTCGCACATTCATGTAGGTACAATATATACCTTTTTCCCAAAAAAACTTTTTCACAACAGAAAACAGGCGGTTGTTAACACTGGACTGAGCGCTTGATACAGGTAAACCGTGTTGCACATGCGTTTATGCTTAATACCCTTTTAGCACAGTTTACAACCCGTTGTTACCCCGTCATAGCAAAGAAATAGTCAATATTATTTTGTTTTGCAGAATAAGTTTCAGTAAACGTTAACAAATTATTCATGACACCAGACTGAGCGCTTGTACAGGTAAAAGGTGTCACAAATGCGTACAGGCGTAATAGCCTTTTCCCAAAAAACTTATTGCAATTTCAATTTCAATAAAAAACACACAAAACAGACCGTTGTTAATACCAGGTTGAACGCTTATTACAGGTAAACCGTGTCACACATGAGTAATAGGCGTAATACCATTTTTCAAAAAAACTTTATCACAACGGTTTAATTAAAAACACAGGAAACAGCCCATCGTTACTCTGTCAGCTAAAAAAAATTACTTTGCGGATTAAGTTTTCATGACAGTAATAAAATGTGTAGTTATATACCTAACTATATTTAGCATAATAAAAATGATTAAATAAGAAATTTGTTGTAGCTAGCTAAAAACTGCATTTGGCTCTTTTCACTTTTGAGCCAGATGTAGCTCAAAAGAGATACAATAATACAATATAAAATACAATAAATATTGATATACCAAACTGAATAAAAACTTTAAAAGAATGGGAATAAATACAGGTAGCTATAGCTAGCTAGCTAGCTTCAGCAGAATACTGCCTCGAAATCTACGTTCCTAGCTAAAATCCTAAAATTGGTTTGTTTAGGATTTATACCTGGCTAGAGAACGTGATAATATATTTACATGAGAATGCGGTAACCCTGGCATTCTTTTGCAAGGATTTACAAAATAAAAAGGGGCGAGACGTTAAGGTTTAGGTAAGTGCTTCAAAGAAAATGGGGAAAGATAGAGAACAGATTAAGTGTGTAAAACGTAAACCAATGTCAAACCAATCCGTCCTCGTGGTCTGGTGGTTGCGATATTCTGATGAACTCGTGAAAGCCCCGGCCTAAAATTAAACGCCAGGTTGCGCAAACACGTGAAACAAATAAGGTTTCTGATTGGTTAATGAAGTTAAAGTCCGGCGCAAAAGGGTTGGCAGGCTTATTACTCCGATTAATAGTCCGGATTAATGGTCCGGATTAATGGTCCGGATTAATGGTCGGGGTGGCTAGGTCGAAAATATGGACTTTTTGCAGTGGCGAATTTCGTGGTAAAAAGGGACGTGACTTTAAAAAGATGTATAAAAAGGTTGGTAGGACGATGAAAAGGTTACGAAAAAAACAAATAATATGATTGTTTTAGCATTGTTCAGGCGTGGTTAGAGGGAAGCAGCTATGCGCAGCTAAGCTACCATTTTGCGTGACAGACAGACAGACAGACGGACAGACGTATACGAGTATTATAATATAGACTTAAAAAACAGTTTTTACAAGTTTTTTTTTACTTTAAAGAGAAATATGTCAAAATAAAGTTCAAGATCAGCAGGTCCAGGCGAAGAGAATCCGCCGAAGCGCCAAAGAGAAAATGGTTCATCCGCTTTGAACGATTGGAAATATTTGAAAAAATTGTTAAGTGTATTATTATTGTTAGTATTATTCATCTTATTCATGAATAAAAAATTTATCGCAAATTTCCTATTTTTTAGTCGCCCTTTATGCTGATTTCATAAATCATATAATTGTATCCCGGATCAATGGGATACAGGTCTTTTGGTCGTTGGATCAAACAGGGAGGGGGAGGGGAGAGGTTTGAATGGACGAGTGATGGTGTACCTAAAACATCACCTGATTTAGAATTGACTTTTCTAATATTTTAAAAGTTCGTGTTACGCTTTAAAACTTCGGTATACTTTACTTTTCTATGTAATTCATTGGATTAACCTTCCCATTATTTTTATTTTAGTGAACGTCTGAACTCAATTGTTGGAGTATCGGTTCCGCCATAGTGGCCAAATGGACGAGGAGTCGTTTGGTCGTTTGGTGCACAACGGGGGGAAGGAGTTTCCAGTTAGTAGTGGATCGAGTGGTCGACGAGTTCGTGGAGGTCGCGTTAGACCTTATTAATGTGTTTTTGAACGTTGAATAAAAGAATTCTATTTATTATCTTCGTCCCTTTACATTCTCTTAATTTGTCTACATGATGAGGAGGGGGAGTTTTGTCACCTTGCCTTGTGCCTATTCCTGCCTTGCCTTGTCGCTCTCCTTTGCCTTTCCAGTCCTCACTGTCAAATTAGTATTAATAGTCGGGAAATCACAAACAAAAATTAAAATTTCCTTGGCTGTTAAAGGTAAAATGTGACCACATTGACATTCATTTTAATTTAGGGTTTGCCCTAGATAATCGTATAAGAAAACCAAATACCGGATACCATTCTAGTTTAATTCAACATTTTGTAGTATTTTCTGATAGAATGTGTCGCTACCCCATGGAATATTGCTTCCAAACCAAATCAAACTTGGATTTTAGGTAAAAATTTGTAAGTAAAAATTATCCGTGTTTTGTGTGAAAAGAGTTGGACACATTTTGGTTATACATATTTAGTCCATATTTGATTTGTTTTTGCTGTTGTGGTCAATATTGGAGTACTCAGCCAGAAGACAGAGCATAATTTTTATTATAGCCAAGATATCGGAATAGTTAAGTGGGAAAAATAAGCTATAGGAGCCCAGAAATCCTTCCTCTTTCAACTTCTTCGCGATCGAGAAAGGAGCTCGGGATTTGTTCTTTATCTATATCCAGTTATATCGTCGTTTTATTGACAGGATATCGTATAATACATACTTCAATTTACACTGTTATGACTTCGATACCTATAACATCCACGGCGGTCATTTTCACTCGATTTCCTCCCGTTTGCAGCTATTGCGCAATATATGAATATCTGAGATTACGGTAGCCGTTTTTCTCGATTTCTTATTTTCCGTCTGGTGAAAAAAAGATCGGTTCCGGTAAAGTATGTTGTCCCGGGTTATTTTCCAGTTTTGAGAAGAAAGACGGCCATATTATATTGCTTATTGTTTTTACTTTTCGTGATGGCTACAGAAAGAAATGAGAGATTTTGGTGTGATGTTGAATTGAAGTTAGGCACCTTTGAGCGTCAGTGGTTTGATGATATTTCAAAGAGTGAGAAGGACTATAGTATGGGTAGTTCAATGGATGACAATGTAGAGAAGTTGGTTGGAAACCACCTTGCTCTTGTGGGACTAATGCTTGACAGCTATTTGCATGAGGTGGGTGCTTGTATGATAGCAAAATTGAGCAGAGGGAGAATGACTGGATTGGCAGTACCTGTCAATTTGTTCATTCCCTGGCAAGTAATGCGATACTTAGTTTGCCTATGTAAGAACTATGGGGCAAAGACAGAATACATAGCTCCGAAGAACAAAAGGAAAAAGCTAGGAAAAATAAAAGTAAAAATAGAGGATGCTGAAACAGCCGAAAAAATTTATAATCCATCACGTTTTGATGGAACAAATTATTTGTCAAAGCGCAAATTCAAAAAGGTGGAGGGAGTCAGCACATATGATGGCATGGCTAGGGTGGTTGTGAGTTTGCATACACCACTTTGCATGGAATATGCTCATAACCACCTGAAAGTTTTTTTTTACATTCAGCGATACACTGCTGAGGGTTTTGCACTTAACACCAATGTGCAAACGTTGATGAACAAACAGTTGCAGTAGTTAGTTATGATGTATATACTTGATTTTTATCTGTTATTTGTTACTTGATGTAGGGCGGACATCACAAATATTTGGTGTTAGAGTCACCCGACCGACCCTATTTTTTGATCGAAATTTTTGATATACTGAGTCGGAAAAGCTAGAATGACAAAAAAATATTATACACTTGTTGTCTCCAGCCATCAACGCGCGCCATCAAACCGCCAATATTTAATGATAACTTGGGCACCTCGTTTAAACGGAGTTTCCGCGCGCCGGTTTCAACTAGTTCTCAGGAACCTTTTCGCATTTTAAGCGAAGCACAATATATTGTGCACAATATATTGTGCTTCGCTTTAAAATGCGAAAAGGTTCCTTGAAAACGGCGCGCGGAAACTCTGTTTAAGTGAGGTGCCCAAGTTATCATAAAATATTGGCGGTTTGATGGCGCGCGTTGATGGCTGGATGGTTGGATACAATTTTTTGAATCTTTGAGTTGCCGACTGACCGACTCTATTTTTGGTGCTCAAATGACTCTAACACCAGATATTTGTGACGTCTGCCTAGTTGATGTAGTTAATTTAAGTGCAGTAGGGACTTAACCCTTTTTCCTAGCTTCTACAATAAAAATTAAAATGATTTCAGCAATAACTGACTGTAGATATAATAAATATAGAATGTGTTTTTTTAAGTCTGGTTTACCATTTTTGTTTCTCTTGAAAAGGGTTTGTTTACCCACACAATCGGTCAAAGGTCAAATAGCAGTGCACCATGCATGACAGGATATGCTAACAATTAGGATTTTTTCAAAATTGGTGGTAGGAGTTAGTATAGTTTGACTTACAACATAACTTAAAAGGAACATGTCTCAGTTATTGGTAAAACCATTTCCATTTTATCTGTGGTTATTGTGGTTTAACACAAAACACCCACATTTGCAGTATATAAATATGCTAGAAACAAATTAGGTTATCCTACTTTTTTAACAATCAAACAATCTTTCTATCAATCAAATTTCACAGGACATATGACATTAGTAGAAATATTAGATATCTCAGGTTTATTTATATATATTGAAAATAGTGTAAAAGTTTAAACAGAATGCTAGTATACTTTCAGATTGTCAGTTTGTTTTTATTTTTTGTTAATTAAGAGGATGGGTTGTGTATACATCCTATGAGCTTAGTGGAAATAAAAAAGGTTAAAGAAATTATGGTGCAATTATTTCATTAAAAGCCAAATGTTAATTTCTCTATGTGAACAGTACATTATCTATATTATTATGAGAGTGTAGTTTAATGCAAAACAGCAGGATCACTTTACAGGTGTCTTTGCAGATGCAGGGTCATACCCTGTCACTCTCTATACATAAATCATAGCTACAAAATCTGACTTTGACGAGCTGACCCCAGTCACCTAGATTATAAAAATGGTTCTAGAAAGTGAGTTGTGCAGTAATTCCTAGTTGAGGGTAACTATTATTCTATTACCTACACTAGTTTATCCAATGATTGTACTTGATATATTTGTTTTTTAGGTTTAGCCCTGTCCAGGATTCGAACCTAGATCTCTCATTTTTCATGAGTGTCATAGCCATTAGACCAACAGGGCATCAATACGAAAACAATTTTTAATTTGTGCAGGTTAGTCCAATAACAGGAAAATGAATGAAAAACTTGTTTGCTAATTTCTACGATAATCTTGGCAAAATCACTCTAATAATACATATAGGAAAGACCAATTTTCAGTATAAATATTTTGTATCAATTAAATGTATTTATGGGGCAATGTGTTTTGGAATGTATACAGTGAATTAGTGACAACAAAAAGCTATTATTTGCTACCAGATTTTCTTTTTTTCTGCTGGCTATATAACAATACTTTAAAAACTAAATAAAACTCTGCAAAATGAACTGTCATTATTCACTTAAAAGAAGTCCTTCTAATCTACGAACTAATACTTCCTTGTTCCCAGCAACAGAACGATTGCGAATTTTTAGATGACTTCTGAGCTCAGACATGGTTAATTGTGATGGGATGATAATATTTGGATTGACACAGCGACCTTTAGTATGACTTGATTTCACATGACAGCTTAGCATAGATTCATCAGAAAATGTCATTTCAAAACTCTTACATGCAACTGGTTTTAATATTGCAACAACATCTGCAATCAAATGACCACTTTGAGCACATTGAATAATCTTTGTTGAATTGAAACAGGTTTCACAAATATCAGAATTGTTAAAGGAGGGACGTGAACAGGACAGACAGGACGGACATTGATAGCAGTTTTTTTGTATTTATTGTATATATTTGCAAATTACTGAAGTCCTCATCCTGTATAAATATTTTTAAATAAATAAATAAATAAATGAGCAATGACAATAAATAACATCACTATCATCCAAATTTGGCTTTCTTGGTCTATAGTGGGAGTGATAGGTTGCCTTTGTAGGAAAATGATACGGTAGGTAGAAGTTACGTACATAGCTTGACCTCATTAGTTGATGCCATTTCCTTCGTTCGTCTTGATCTAAAGATCTGTTTGATTCTGATCTTAATTCTTGTTTGATGGCAGAATGTTTGGCTTCCTTTCCTTGCATTGACAAGATTCCGTATCCAATACCATATAAATAAAATAAAATTTTGGCATGATAGGGCACTGCATATCCAAACGTCCAAACAGTGCTCTGACATTTTTCTGGGAAGAACAGTGCAAACAAGTTGAAATATGTTTTACAAGCATCTGCAACATCGTCAGCATACTTTGCATCAACATGAATTTTATTGATTAGTGCTCCAATGTCACAGAGTGACTCGCAAATCTTCGCCAAAGCAAGCTTCTTAATTCTAAACGCATTTTCAGTTTGAGAGAATTTTAGAGAATCAACAAGCCGATAGCTGTACTGTGCAAGAGATATTGCTTGGGATCCGATTAAACGAACATCAAGACGCTTCCATCGTTCTGATTCTCTAACATACTGCTCTTTAATCTGTTTTGCAAGATACTTTAAACCACATCCTGGAACAGTTCCATCACGCACAGGATTTCCAAGGACAGTAAAAAAATCTTCCACACTACCACACCTAATGGACTCATGGTAAAGTAAAGTTAACACATGTTGCCAACTGTTGATTACGAGATGCAAGGGTTCTGGGCGCATTCTGTCAGCAAATTTCCCAATACGTGGCTCTCCGAACTAGCGTAAACCATTCTGGGCCATGAAATTTAGCTCCTGTTGATGGTAATTTTTGGCTAAACAAGGCTAAGTTTAGCTACCTAGCTATATAGCTAGCTATATTTTAGCTAGAGCTCTTCTATACTATATGTTCTACTCTACTGAACTCGCACGAAAAGTTATGGTGTTTGGTAGAAATTAAAATGCACTTTATATATTGATTTGTAACTCCAGTTTTACCTTAAGCCTGCATCTGAATTTTCTTGAGCAGACTCCATAAACATTGATTACAATTTCTACCTTGTTAAAATTTAAAAAAGTTACGGCAAACTTGATATATGACAACCAAATATTCAAAAATCCAAAAATTTGACATATTTTGGCGCCCCGGAATAATATTTTCAACTTCTATCAAAAAGTCACAAAGTAGAACCACGCAGAAACCTATCCTGATAGAGATTTCTCCTGTTTCATTGTTGACCTAGGTGATAGCTTTTAGTTACAAATCAAAATAGAGGTCAAAAACGATAATAATGCAATGTATGGCTGCTTTAACTTAGGTAAAATTTGCAAAAATGGCCATTTAAGAGGTTAAATGAGTTACTCTAACATACTAATTTTTATTTAGCTTAATTTTATGATGCTAAAATCATACATAGTCAATACATTTCTCAAGGAATGAGAGGGTTGTGTCATCGTCCTTACGGAATAGCTAGGCGCGGGAGGCGCCATTATGAGCTATTAAGATGACGTCACTTGGGTGAAAATTCTGCCAATCTGACCGCCGTGATCAAATATTTCTGTTGACGGTGAGCGTATCGGAGATGTAGAAGATCATTTTGTGGCCAATGAAGTCACAGAACCCACGATCGGTGAAAAACGTAGCACGCCAGAGACAAATGTTCCAATAAGTTACAAACGATTTAAAGTTAAATGGGCTCTTCCTGATGACATGACCCCTTAAGCAAATGAGGCGTCTGAGGAGTTTATCTCAGACAAAGAGTTAAAGGAGCAAGTTATAGAAGAGACTCCCACGAACTTGGATCCAATCAAACCGTTAGATGAGACGTCAGCGAGTCTCATGAAAAGCAATAATAGTCGTATGGACTACGAAAGATGCTTGAAGAAGATTCAGGAGAAGGTAGGAGATATCATGGGCCCTTTGTCAAAGGTATGGTCGAGCAAGTTCGCACGTCTACCAATGAGGAAGATGATCTCCCATCACCAGAGGAAATGTCCTCTGTGGTGGAAAAAGCAGTCACGATGGAAGGTCAGTCAATGAACTTCATCACATATCAGAGAAGACGCAATGTTTTGATGGTATCGTCGAAAATGTCTCAGGCTCAAGTAGCTGCTACCCTCAGAGACCAAGCTTCGTATTTACAAAAAATGACGAGCTATTTAGGAAAGCTCATAGAAACCACATGGCCGAGGTGTCAAAATCCATGACACAAGAAGCTACAGTGGCTGTTTCTACCCATCGCCCCACCAGTGGTCGAAGGTGGCCAACAAGGCCCTTGGAGGATCTTTCTCAAGTTCATCCCGCCATAAAACGTCTTTAATACTCATCTTCAAAGCAACACTACTATCGCATTTTCAAAAATTAGAAAAGGATCTTTTTCTCAACACACAACTTCTAGTACCACTTCTACTGATAGAAAATTTGGTGAACTTGGAGGATCTTACTCAAGTTCATCCCGCCATAAAACGTCTTTTTACCGGGTGGCAAACCCCGACTGTACCGTTAGCAGGACGGTTGAAATATTTTCTCCCAGCTTGGAGGAGGTTGACATAGGACCAAAATCTTTTGTCAGTAGTACAAGGTTTTCGAATCCCATTTCTTTCAGAACCAACACAAATTCAGACGCCATATTTGCCAGTTTCCAGTCTGTCACACAAAAAATTTATAGATTTAGAAGTGGAGATGTTGATAAAAGGAGCCATTTTGAAAGTCCCTTGATCAGAGGGACAATTTCTGAGCACACTATTTTTAGTAGGAAAAAAGATGGAGGGAATCGACCAGTAATAAACCTTCAGCATTTAAACAAGTTGGTTCCTTACGAGCACTTCAAAATGGAAGGTTTGTACTCACTAAAATTCCTATTAAACAAGGGCGATTGGATGTGCAAGTTAGACCTAAAGGATGCGTAATCCAGTGCCCAATTGCACGATTCTTCCAAACAAATTGTAAGGTTCCAATGGTCAGGCAGCCTATACGAATTCCTCTGTCTTTGTTTTGGTTGGCTCCACAGATTTTTACAAAGTTACTGAAAATTCCCATGGCAGTACTTCGTCGGTTAATTATACGAATTATAATTTACTTAGGCGATATGTTAGTTTTGGGACGGTCCAAAGAGGAGGTCCTTATGGCACAAGACACTTTGATTTTCCTGTTACAAATTTGGGATTTTTAATAAATTTGAAAAAATCCCAGAAAATAGAGTTCTTGGGAATGTCCATGTCTCTGCATCTAACAAGGGAGAAAGTTACTAAAATACAGAAACAGTGCTTGAGTTTGTACAAGGCAAGACAGGCTACTATTTTGGAGCTAACTCAATTAATAGGAGTTCTGTCCTCCACCATACAAGCAGTTCTGCCAGCCCGTCTGGAGTTTCGTTTTCTATAACAACAACAAATTCAAAGTCTAAAAGCATCGAAAATTTATGCCACCCTAGTGCATTTAAAGAAGAGGTCTCTGGAGGAACCTTTATGGTGAGTAAACAATCTAACTTTGTACAATGGGCGTTCCCTTGTTCAATCTCAAGCACAAATGCTGTTACAGACAGATGCTTCCATAAAAGGTTGGGGGGCAGTTTGTCAAGGGGCCAGAACGGGAGGCTTGTGGTCCAAGAAAGAACAGATTCTGCATAAATGTTTTGGAATTATTGGCAATCAAATTAGCACTTCTGTCTTTTCACAAGACAAAACAATTTAAAATAGTTCACATTGAAACAGACAACATGTCTTACCTCCTCAAAATGGGAGGAACAAAGAATTTAACTATGATAAATATAGCCAAAGAGATTTGGAATTTCCTATTACTCCACAAGATCACGATTACTGCAGAGTACCTTCCGGGTTGCCTGCATATCCAGGCAGACAGGGAGTCGCGACATACCCAGGACTCAGCAGAATGGAAGCTATGTCCTGTGGTTTTCAAAACAATTTGTCACAGAATAGGATATCCCAAACTGGACCTGTTTGCCTCCCGTCTATCTCATCAACTGCCAATGTATTATTCCTGGAAACCGGACCCTCACAGACAGGGTATAGATGCATTTCACCAAAAGTGGAATCAGCAACGTTTTATCCATTTCCTCCTTTTGCTCTGATACACACAGTACTAAAAAAAGTGGAAAAGGAACAGGTTCCTTTTCTAATTTTGATCACACCAGCATGGCAGTCACAAACATGGTGTTAAGTCTGTCAGTGAGAAATCCGTTTCTTCTTCCTATGAAGAAAAATCTTTTAAAAATCCAAAAATGGAAAACCACCCCATGGTAATGACAGGGGCTCTACGGTTAGCTGCTTGGATAGTTTCAGGGAAAAACTCCTTGGGAAGGAATTTTACCAGAGGCTTCCAATCTCATCATTGCTTCCAGACGAACGGGTACTAATGCAAATTATTCATCGTCCTGAAATAGGTGGGCTAGCTGGTGTGGCATTTCTTTTACTGCAGCTGGATTACTTTGACGAGATGCAACAGACTTGGGTGGAAAAGTCTTTCTCGTTCCGGGTGCCTTAATTAAGGAGTCTTGAGACCAGTCTCTTGACTCCCGAGCAATCCATACACAGAAAGAAGCTGTCATACTGATTTTACCAAGATTTTTTGCGGTGGAATATGCCATTTTGTTGGAAAAACCCATCCTTCTCAGACACGACGTGGTTGTTCTCGCGCAATAACCTCTTGTCCCTACTTCTACAGCAAAGAAATCAACTTGTCAACCACTGGACAGAATTACGTTAACCAAGCAAGAATATTTAGTGACTTTGGTGGAGTGCCAATAGTATGTATTTTCTTCACAAGGGCAAGTGAGTTCGATAATTATAACTCGTTTAAGCTTATTTGAAAAGATAACTATATCAGGTCTTAATTGTGACACAGCAATGTGGCCTGGAAAAACAAAGTTTGGACTAGTGTCGGCAACAACTATCCAATCGTTGGTGAGATGCAATATACCTGTAACCTTTGTCTTTGATTTGGGACAACATAAGCACCTGCCTTAACAAAAGTCGTAGAATTACATTTCCTAGAGATGGTAAGTGGCAGTGCTGACAAGAATTATTTAAAGTGTCAACCAAGTGCACTAGCACCGAATCGTGCCTAAACGTATATCTTCCCTGAACTAGAGCTATTGTACATGCACCCAGAATGTGAGCAGAGGTGCAGATTTCTTTGTGGCACAAAAAACAAGATGATTCATTAATTATTTTCCAACGTTGTAGATTATTTGGGGATGGTAAGACATCATATGTAGACTGGAGACAGAAAGATAAAAGGTTTGGGAGGGTAGCGAGCGAATTTAACGTAGTTCTCCTACCTAGTCCACTGGCCTTGGACTTAAAGCTGCAATGCTCTGGAAAGGTAACTTTCTTCTTCAATTCCCTTTGATGGTTTGGAAACCAATTTCCTATACCCATAGGTGTCTTTAGGTGGTATAACGTCTCTCTTCGTAACTCCAATTCCGGCCTTTCCATATTGGATGGGACCTCTCATCGCTTTGTAATTTAATTCACTTACAACCGTGTCCACTGCCTCGTTCGCTCGCCAGGTAACAGCCTTTACAGTGGGATTAAGTGCAGACAGAATGGGATCTTTCGAATGGCGCAATAGTAGGTGACCGCTGATTTTTGCAGATTTTAATATGGAAGTGAGACTCTTTATGGGTAAAGGACATGGGGATGATTCGGCATATAAGCTTATGTTGGTAATGGAGTGGTGCAAACTTAACCATTTTCGAACAAAACGTGAGACTTTTTGTTTAAGGCGGGCAGCAGTTGAGATGGAAACTTCATATATTAAAAGTGGCCATTGAATTCTTGGAATTAAAAGGTGTTGCAGGATCCAAAGTTTTTGGAGACCGGTGTACAGGGACTTGTCAATAACAGACAGTCCATCAATGAGCTTTTCTTCCAGCTCGTCGATTGATTTTCTGTCAGAAATGGAACCGTCGATAATCCTTCCTAAAAAACGTACAAGTTGATTATGAATTGACGGGACAAAGGGAGAAAAGTCAGTTTCGTTGTCAGGTCTAATAACGCTGAAGGGTGCGCTGTTACTTACCCTTAATGATGACGAAGCTGCGGGATTTTTCTGCACGGAAGTCCATATTTGACCAGCTAAGAGCTGTGACGCACCTGTCAAGTAGTATCTTTGTGCCAGCAACTGAAGAAGACATAAGGTTAATGTCGTCCATGAAGGCTCTTATCAGAGGTAAGGAAACTTTGCCTGATGTAATGTATCAAGAGACTGATGTTGCCAGTGTATATTCTAAGACAACATTTATACCAGACAGGAACAGAATGATGGACAATGTACAACCTGCAAAGATGCCTTTAAGGTGTTGGTGCCATTTGCTTGGAGCAGATTTAGAAAATGATTTGCTGTACAGACCAGAGTAGTATTTCTTCACAATGGCAATCCAACTTGGGGATATGCCATATCTTTCCAGAGCAAAAAAGATTAATCTGTGCGGAATTGATGGATACGCACTTGCTATATCTAACCAAATGGTGGCAAGGTCAGCTTTTTCCGAGCGTGCATCTTTCAAGGCTGTCCAAATCGATGACATGTGTTCCCAGCAGCCAGGAACTTTCTCCATGCACCCTTTTTGAATGGAAGTATTAATTAACTTCTTGTTGTGGATGATATGCGTTTCCAGACGCTTTGACAGAATACTAAAAAATAATTTACCTTCCACATTTAGAAGAGCTATAGGTCGATTTTAGGTTGGTCGACGTAGGAGTTTTTGACTTAGGTATGTAAATTTCTTGGGCATGACGCAATTGGATAGGGACAATACAATTTTTAAAACATTTAAATACATTAAACAAGAAGGATGAAATCTTTGTACATTTTTTGTACACTTTGTACGATATGCCGTTCAGCCCGGGGGATGAAGCGTTTCTACGTCTATGTAAAACACTTGCAAAGTCAGAAAATTTGAAAGTTGAAGATGAGAAAGGTTTTTTGATTTGCGGAGGTGGTGGAAGACCTGGCAGAACCGGCAGAGAAGAGTCGTGAAGATCGTCACTCAAGTTGCATAATTTGTGGTTGTCCAAAATAGACTGTTCGACACAAAGATGAACATAAGATTTGGGGTTGAGTAGGTCCTTTCCTGCTTGGTAGGGATCCTTCCTGAATAATTTTTGGGCATTTCTAAAACTACACTTTCTTCTCCTTCGTTTTTCACCTCGACGCATTACCCTAATTTCTATTCTAACTTGATGTAAAAGTTGTCGCAAGGCAGATAGTTCTTCCTCGATGGATGACGAAGAAATCTGCGCTAAAATAATAATCTTCTCCTTCACTAAATTTATAGAACGAATTGTACGCCTGTTAATATTAGAGAGGTTTTTGGTTTGTTTTGAAGATTGACAACCAAATATTTTCGAACCTTCTTCATAAATCAAGGTTTCAAGTGTTTTTACTTTCTCAGTAATAGATAGATGCTTACAAGTATTTAACTTGCTATGCACAGCACTGTCCAATTTGCTCCAACGTGTGTCATTCATCTTACCCCAAAGGATGGGGGTTTTTTGTTCCAAGTTCTGAAGTTGCGCTTTCTCTGTGCGACACAATTTACTTTTGTGGATTTTAACCGAAGCAGAAACTGTGGTCTTAAGCTTTTCAGCAACACTAAGAGAACACACATCCTCCAGAACAACTTTACAACGTTTCAATAAGTGCTTTTGGTGTACCGTATTACTTTGTTTTTTGCAATGATTCTTTTCAAGGTTGGATACAAAAGAAGTCATAACTATAGGGGTTGATTATGCACAGGATATAGACAGTCAGCCCTGCGTTGCCTGGCGCACGGGGTAAGGCTATAATTTTCACAGCGTCGCCAAGACTGTGAGGTTTAACTAGCGACTAATTAACCCATTAGCCATTTATCCATTGGCGCGTACCGTGGATTAGGGTCCAGTTAAAATCAAAAACAAAATCAGTATATCCAAGCGAATCCTTAAAACGGTCAATCAGTCCAAATGCGAACAGTGTCCTGGTCTTTCCCAGTGTCACTATTCTTTCCCAATGTCTCCAGTCTTTCCCAGTGTCACTAGTCTTTCCCAGTGTCAGTTTAAACCATTGCGGTCAACAAAGAGATAAAAAAGGTTTACAATACAGCAAGCTGCTCTGAAGTATCTTGTCTACAGGGACGGTGGTTGTCAAAACTAAAATTAGGCTCCCAGAAGAAGGTGCTGAATACACTTTCTTGCTTCTTACAAGCATGAGTACTGTCCAACTTGGACCTAAAACTATTCTTTAAGAAAATCGTAAAGAGAAAAAACAATCCTTCTATCACAAACAATACGACACAAGACAGAGCTAACAACAAAAACGGACTGGTTACAGATCGAACACAAATAGGAAAAATGTATAGGTCAAAAATATATTAATATAAAAAAGAATATACATATCAGCAATTGTAGAGGATGGAGGGTTTTATTTTTCTCTTCCCTCTCTCAAGAGATTTTATTAATAAAATTCGTTGCTGCGAGCGAAAACAAGTGGTTTTGAACAGATGCTCTTTCGCGTGCTTTTACATTTACTCAATATGGAGTCCGCAGTTTTTTTTAGTGCTTCTATTTCGGTCGCCGATTGGGTTGTAAGCATCCAGTATTAGATCTTCTTTTGATTTTATTTATAAAATCCGAATTACATTGCAGGCGCTTCGCGCTTTTACGTAATTCTCCAATATCTCCCTGATCAGAATACTGACCGCGCTTTTTTATTGGTTAATTATATTGTTCTTTGCTTGCGTGGTCTATATCGGATATACTTTGTTTTGAGCGCAAATAGTCTCACTTACTTAAACAAATATAATTGGTTCCTAAATTATTTAAGACAGTAAGATCCACGTCGACTTTGTGTTCATTGGTTGATTTGATTGTAATCCTGGATCTGCTATGAGGTGAATTTGAATTTTAGGGATATGTTCTAACATTTGTTGGCTGTTAAAGCTTACCTCCTATTTGTTCAGCATCAGGGAGATAATGTCATAATTTCGCCTAATTAGTGGAACGTCTAAGTTAAAAATCTTGAGAAACAATAGACTTTTCAAGAAAATCAAAAGATTCCTAGAGAAACTGAAATTAATATCCTTGAAGAAAGCTTAATTGATTAGGCTATAGTAATCACAGAAACAGATTATAATAAATTTCCTGGCTGTTGAGGGTAACATGTGACCACATTGGTTTGGGTTTGATCAAGACATTCATATTAGAAAACTGAATTTTGACGTTCTTGAAAAGCTTAGTAAACTAAACTTTACCATAATGGCTATGACACTTTTTCAAATGAGAGATTCGTCAATTAAATCCTGGACAGGGCTAGGAAAAACATTAATTATTGCCTACAACAACCAGGTAATCATGAGCATATGATATAGCTATATTGAGGGTAATAGGTAATCTTTGGAGTCGTACAGGGGAGAGTTCCCTTGCCTTGCCAGCACTTACTGTGCCTTTGCCTACCCTTGTTATGCCTTTTCTGGTGCGTGACTACTATGCCCTTGCCTCCCCTGCCTCGCCTACCACTGCTGATTTCTCTTCCTGTTTCCTTGCCCGCCTTTGCTGTGCCCTTTCCTTGCCGTGCTTAATGCCTTTGCCTCCGCAACCCTTTGTTTATTGATTGTTTTGACATTTCTTTAGTAATTTAGATAACAATTAAAGAGTTTTTGACGTACGTACAAAAATTGGAATTTTACATTAGAAACAAAGGCAAGGCATCAGGATATTCACAATAATGACCATGGCGGTACAAACGAGATCTTCTATAGGTCCATGTAATGACTTTACCACTTAGGGTTCTTGGAAAATTTTTTACAAACCAGTTTAAAATAAGTGTCCATTTAAACTAATATTTAAAACCAGCTGTTAAGCCATGGTAGAATCCATGTTTCATCTGGTAGCATAATAAATTTTTCTCCGGAGGTTCCGGAATTGAGCATGCCGCCATCTTGAACACATAAATACGACTATTCGTTAGTCCGTGTGAAAATCCATGTTAATTCGCCGGCATCTACATACCTAAAAAATTTTAACAAAACATATACGTCGAGATCTAAATATTTTTTAATCTCCTTTCGGAATTTTAGGTTGCAGTCGTGGTAACGTATGAACATGTATGTGAGGCAATGAACCACCACAAGAAGCCCTCGATACAAAGATTTTATATTAAATACGCAGGACGTTGATAATTACTTCATGTAACCACTGAAATTGATTTTGCTAGCGCTTATTTGGCGGCGTACTTACCAAACTTTTTTTTTTTAATTATTTGAGAAAAATCGACCAAATTCAAGGACTTGATATCACCATTTTTTTGTCTGTGAAACAAAGATTGGAGCTGCAGGTAGCGAGTAAAATGCCATAGATTTTCTGATAGTTGAGTACTCATGGATATTCCACGAACACAAGACTAGTTTTCTTGAAATCTTTATTTAATTAATTTTTTCATGTCCCGACATTAAATGTATAGTTGCAAAATAACACCTAATGTCCGCGTAAAAAATCGATAATGTGGGCGAATCAACGAAATACAAGTAATTAAATGACGTTTTTGTTAGAACAAGCATGTAGCTTTTAAAGTTGACATATAGATTTTACTGTTGCTGCGTATTTAACTTGAGAACAAAGTTCTTGTGTTCCCGCATACACCCCCAAAGTAATAATAGCTCTCACACGCAGACGTTTAGTATTAGTAATGCTTCTCAGACTAAAGTGTATGTGCCTTATGTAAATATATATCGTAGAGTTTTGTTACTTGTATTGTCTCCAGAGATGGCTACATAACAAACAAATAGGAATTTTAGAACGTTCGCATTAAGCCATAATAAAATTTATAAAAAAGAGACCTTTTTACGAGGCCTTATTTTTTTTCTTACTCAGTGGCATCAAAATCGAACTTTCCAAAGCAAGCAATCTACAATCAAACGGGATACTTTTACTACAGCTGGCTTTTCATTAAACATATTTCATCAGTGGAAACCAGGAAATACAATATTAACAGGAAACGTATACACAAGTGCTTTCCCACAATGATGAACTGGACCTGCCAGATTACGTTTATCTAGGCAAAGCTGAAACACGTAACAGAAATATATAAATAAGAAATCGGATTGCTTAAAACTAAATACTCAATTAAATTTTCGTAAAACGAGAATTTTGCATTTTTTGCATATTATAATTGTGAAATTTGAAAAATTTCTTTGACGCGACAGTTTGAATCTCCTACGTCACAAAAGGTAGACCCTTAACTTGTGTTACAGCGTTTACTCTGCTAAAAACATTTTATTTCGTTTTATGGTCAGATTAAATAATATTAATGGACTAGTCGTGGGGCTGTGTTACCTGGCAGAGGAGCGATTGATAAGAACTGTTAACTGTGCAGTATGTCGTATATCAAGTGAAGCACACACAACATTTCGGTGTTTCCAATGTAATATATCTTTCACAAAATAACTTTACTGCAATCTTAGCCGGAATAAAAACACAGTTTACAACCCATTGTTACACCGTCATAGCAAAAACAATCCGTCAATATTATTTTATTAAGCAAAATAACTTTTCGTGGAAGTTTAAAAATTAATCTTGACACCCCGGACTGAGCAGGTAAACCATGTCGCACATGCCTATAATAACGCAACAACCAGCCCGTCACTAACACCAGGCTGAGCACTTAGTACAGGTGAACCGTGTTGCACATGAGTATAGGCGTCATACCATTGTCTGAAAAAACTTTATCACAACTCGGTTTAAACAGAAATACAGGAAACAGCCCGTTGTTATACCATGTGCAGTTAAAAAAATTACTCAGCAATTTTATTTTGCGGAATAAGTTTTCATAACAGTAATAAAAGGTGTAATAAGAATTAATACGAATTTTGTTGTAGCCAAACTGTATTTGACTACTTTCACTTATTAGTGTCAGAGGTACTAAGAGCTACAATCCTCCACAAAACTAGTGAGAAAAAATCCCCCTTTCCCCTTTTTCAGTGTTGTTGTGACTTTTTTGGCTGGCTAGGCCCCTGGCTTTTCCACACTGCAACTGCCTACGTGCTCACACAGGCCTTCAATATTAATTAAGGGGGTCAATAGCCATGGCGACATAAGTTGCCACGGTTCAGTTTCACAGTTTTTTTTGTCATATTAAAACGTTCCAAGGAAATACATAGTTTTCGAAGGCGTCTATGTACCGACATGCACGCAAACCAATAGAAGAAACTGCACAAAAGGTGAAGACTCGTGACCATTTGGGAAGACCGGCAAAACTAACCGAACGTAAAAAAAGAACAATTTTGCGTCAAATACCAAAACTCTGTGCAGACGTTGGGTCGTTTACGATCAAACGTTTACGTGAATCCGCTGTCATCAAGAAAAACATGTGCGACGAGACAGAACAAAGATTCCAACACTCAGCGGGATACCACTACTTCCATTCTCGTAAGAAGGGTCTTTAGACGGCAAACGATTTGCGTCTGCGTTTAAAGTTTGCAAAGAATGTGAAGCACATGCCGAGGTCCGACGAACTTTGGACAAAGGGGATTACCTGCTTTCAACATAAATACAACCCAAGTTACGAAGCACGCTCAATGAAAAAAATAGCACGGCGAAAACGTTCTGAGGGCTTGCAACCACACTGCACAGAGAAAGGTTGTCACGGTTGGGTCAGGAGGAAAAGTTTTGCACTTCATGGTTGCAATAGTGTATTGGAAAGGTGTCATCCTTTGCGAGCAGTTCGAAGGAAGAATCAACGGAGAAATGTTCTCCCACTTTGTGAGGAAGCATTTTCCTCCAACTTTTAGAAACAGTGCTAATCTGACAGCAAAACTTTTCCTCCAAGACGGTGACCCAAGCCAAAACAGCAAAAAGGCCTCTATTGCATTAGAGGAAATTGGCGCAACTACATTATCTATACCGCCGAGAAGTCCGGATATGAACCTTATCGAGAACGTTTTCAGCCACATGAAACAAACCTTACACGCACAGGCACTGGAGCAGCAGATAACGTTCAAAACTTGGAAGAATTTTCGAGCCGACACAGACGCTGGATAACATTTCAATACAACATATTGACAAAACGACCGAGTCCATGAAAAAAGATGAACAGAACTTTAATCAAGGGCAGGTAGGTTTCGACGCATATTTATGAACCTAAGTACCCTGGATGTCTAGCTGGGTCACCTCAAAGAGGCCAACGGATGGTCATCAGCCAGAAACTAGACATCCCAATCTTCCTAAAGTAAACTTCACCAGTTTTCTGTCCAACCTTGCTATTCTTTGTTTTGTTTGACTCAGATAATAAGTAGAGTCGTCACTCTCCAAAGAGAAGATCAGATGTGATCAAACCCCCCCTTGCTAATATATTTTTGTTTGTTTTAATTTGTTTTAAGAGAGAAATGGGGATTTCAATGGCGTCAGAACTTGTAACTCTGACTGTAACCTTAAACATGTTTTATGGTATACCAACACTCAGCCTTACCATTGAATTCCACCCAAAAATTATTAACTAGGTTCAGCGGGACCGTTAACCCCGTAGGTAAACAAAACTACCCACCCTGCTGTAATTAATATACTGTTCCTTAAAGTTTACCATTGAGTATAGATGTGACAAAGTGCTTTGCATTAGTTCCAAACTTCCCTAAAACATTATTTCTTCGTAAGTCTGATACAAAACTTTTAGCACTCGCTTTTTAATCGCTCCTTGTTTAAACATTCTTTGCATTAAGGAATTTACACACAGAAGAAAGTTATTGGTCTCCGATGTAGTTCTGCCAATTCTTAATATCTCTGCACCAATTGCAGAATAAGATATTTTACTAGGGATGTTGCTAGTACGAAATGGCATCCGAACTATAGTAAAGGAAAAATCATCCCTTTGATCAAAAAGACTCAATGAAAATGTTCTATCTTTGAGAGCAATATGTAAATACAAAAAATTTGTACTTTCTCCATTATGCTCCTGCTTTAGAGCTCAAGCTCAGGAGGATAGATTTAAAACTTCTTCCAAACTCGCCACTATCATTCATCGCATTTAAATAATCTATAAATCAAAAATGTATTGCCACATTTTCTAGCCCTATTCAAGTCTGTTTTTTTTAATTTCCTTAAGCCAATTGCTTTCACAGTAATAAAGAAATAGGTTAGCCATAAATGGAGCAGGGTCTGACGCCATAGGGGTTCCTATAACCTGTCGAAAAAGCTTCCTACCACAGGTGAAATAACAATTGTCCATGAGATATTTAACAGCTGCTTTAATAGCACTTTTATCAAACACAACAGTATAATTAGAAGGGTTTGTAACCCAATTTGCACAATGTTTTGTAACAGCAATATATTTTTGGGTGCCTCCTTGAAAACAGAAGTCTATCAATTCATCGAGTACAAAAAACAATTTATTATGAGGTATCTTTGTATAGAGTGTGGAGAAATCGAATGTTGAAATACAATTTGCCCTCTTCCTATTATTAATTTTATTTACACTGTTGATAACTGGAACATTATGTTGAATTACCTAAAATGTTTTGATACCAGAATAGAACTGGCTATTGTATGCTTCAATTTGATAATAAAACAGCCTGAAGACCGATGTGATAGCTTTAGAAAGGGGTTTAATGGAACATTTGGGTGCAGAAATAATAATTTTGATTATGAGATAACAAAACAGCAAGCTGTAGTGATTTGACTAGTCTAATGACTCTATTATTTTAAATGGTAGAGGTTAAACCCTCTAAAGATCTCTGTACAAAGCAAGATCTCCCTTTTGCAAGGATGGTATGTACAACCAAGGTAATTGAAAAAGCAACCCTCTGGACAATACAAATAGTGTGCACACAACAATATTAAAGAAACACTGTAAAACGAACGATATCGCAACAAAGAAACATATATTGACATAAAACGTATATACATATATACAAATAAATAGGAACTATAAAAAGGAAGCAAACAACCACCTATGCACCAGGACTTGTGAACCTGGATGTAGCTTTACACGAGTTACGGGATCCCAACACTCAGCCTTACACAGGTGATTGACGCTTGGGACCAACCCTATGTCAGGACCAGCCTGAAGTTACTGGGGTGATATGCGTGGGCGTAAAACCACGAAGACATGAAAGAGAAATTTCACACCCCCTTGCAGAGCTTCTTACAAGAATATCTATGTGTACAGCAGGATCGTTAACCCTGTAGACCAAGTGAGCAAACTTGGCCTCCCTAATGGACTGAGGTAAAAAGTGGGCTCGTCGCACCCAAGGATAAGACAGTCAAACCCCCTTGCTAAGCTTTATATGATTACTTTATAAGAGAGTGAAGAGTGAGCAAACTCTAGGTTCACGGTAGACTGTTTGTTACAGACACAGCCGGGGTAATACAAAACCGCTAGGGAAAGATAACCCTCCCCCTTTTATGTGAGTTTTAACCAGACAATTTTTACATTTTCACAAAAAAACAACACATACACAGAAGAGTTATTTAAATCGGATGGTGCAACTCTAACAACTGCTTTATCGTCACATCTTAACCATGAGCCACAGCTGCGATCTTTAATGAATGCCCAATAGTGGCCTGCTCCTACGGTGCCCGAATGATTAATAGTGGCAGCTAGCGAATATTTGTTGTTAAATGATATGTCATCCGTTGGCTGAGAGCAAACTCTAAAAATGTCGTCAGTTGAAGCAAGGCAGTTAACAAATTTGTTACTTTTTAAGGTTCTTCCATCAAGAAACGTAAACCTCTTCAGTTGGATAATCAGAATGTCTCCACAATGGGTGAAGACCGTTTCGCTTGTACTGTCTTGATAAGAAGAGCACTGCGGACAAAACGCTGTCTGAGATAGGGAGTGGCACAATAGGCATGCTTTCCTCGCTGCTAGATGATAAGAAGCATGCGTTGCATGACGTCGTAGTGGTTATAATGTTGGTGATGATATTATTTGCAATAACCGAAGGGCCTGTTAACTCACCCAAAACATGAAGCAGTATTTCTGGCACGTCCTGCTGAATATTAATGTTGAATGGGGTCTTCCTAATGCTGGACATCTCACGCTGCAAGGCTCTTAAGAAGGCGGAAGGGTCAACAGCTGTGGAAGATTGGGACAGCATGGACATGCTCAGCATAACAGACTTCAATAGAGGAGAAACAAGAGAGGATTCCGAAGCACAATGTAACCAAAAATGATGGAATTGCAGTTAATGATTGCAGGATGGAATTGGCGTAACAGGTGTTACCTTTATTTATCAGTCCTGCGTGAATTGCTTTGCTCTGGGTAGGTTGGTCTGGGCCTGCTTTTACAGGTTTATTGGGCTTAGTGGCTGTTGGTTGTTTGGCCTTTAGCATTAGAGGAGTCGGTATGGAATAGTTGGTTGAAATAGGGATGTGGCTGTGTTCATTCCACACCTTCGTATTTCTAGCGACCCAAATACAGAAAGAAGCTTTCATCTTAACCCTATTCGGTCCGGGGGGGGGCGGATTCCGCCCCCCCTGACGGTTTTTTATAAATAACTCCTTATTGCTATGTTATATGGCTATGAAACTTATTGACTTTCAATATTTATCTATTAGACACCTGCATGCCAAATTTTTAGGTCCCATACCTTTCAGAGGCTTTGATATTGGCCATTACTCGAAACTACCCCTAAAAATCTCTATGAAATCCTTATAATGGGTAAAATTTAATAACTCCTGTTAGGATTATCCTTAGAACTTGAAACTTGCAACACAACTTTGTTTTATTGAGAAGAATCATTTTGCATAATTTGGACACGTGATTAATCCGATTTCCCGATTTTGTCGGATTTTACCCGAAAATCGGAAAAAACCGGATTTTCGGGCAACTTTTGGCAATTTTTTATGCGATACACGTAAAAACCGGAAAATATGTTAAATAACTTTTATTTAGCTTTCAGAAACTTCAAACAGAATGCAAAAATTCGATCTGGAACAAAAGTAATTAAATTTTAAGCAGATAGTGTCATTTTTAACAAATTTGAAGCTTCTGATGACGTCACAGAAAATGTGCTGACGCAAGCAAAAATTTATTGCTGCCATTTTGTTCCTTTTATGACGTACTATAAGTGTGCCAAGTTTGATTCAATTTGCACAACCCTATGAAAAGTTATTGAGGGGGGGCGGATTCCGCCCCCCCCCGGTCATAATATGTTCGAAAAACCCCGGACCGAATAGGGTTAACGCAAATCCAAGTTTCCATATTTTCCTCGCATGGACAGGTAAGCTCTATCACAATCACATCCTTCCTGTTGTTGGAACAGATAAATAGATCTTGCCTGAGTGATGTTAAAGCAATATGCCCCGAAAAACAAATCCGTCCTTTAAGTCAGACAAAATCATACAATCGCAGACCAGATGTAAAAGACCTGTAAGTTTAGTCTTTTTACCAGGAGTGTGGGCACCTGCTTTAACAAACTTTATGCTATTTAGCTGTTTTACAGATGACGTGGTGGACTTACAAAAAGTAGTGAGCAACTCCACAAGTTCTTTTAAAACAGAATCGTGGCGGATTGTAAATCTGCCCTGCGCAAGAGCAGTTTTGCAGGCACCTAGGACGTGAGCTGTGGTGCACAATTTTTTACCATATAAACAAGAGGATTCAGTGCATATCTGCCAACGCTTCAAATTACTCGGGGAAGGAAGAACGTCGTAGGTCGAACTTAAGCAGAATGACACTAAGTTTGGTTGCATTGCCAACAAGGATTTCCAGGAGAGGTCGTGCTTGATGTAGTTCTTCCATTTACTCCAGTACCCTTGCACCTGCAGTTGCGTAACTCTACCTACTTGTTCTTCTCCGTCTATTTCCTTTGCTGTGGTTGTTATTAGCTTCATGTAAGGTTAACATTGTCTGGAAGCAGGCATTTTAACTCTCGGACACAGACCTAACCCACCTTTACCGTGTTGGTGCGAGCCCATCATTGCCCTCACTTTTAATTCTGCCTCTGCCGTAGTAACTGTGTCAGGTACACTCCACTTTCCTGCCTTTAATGTTAGTGGTGCCGCTGATACTAGAGGGTCTTTGGAATCCCTAAGCAGTAAGTGTCCGCTTATTTTAGCAGACTTAAGAATGGACGTTAGACTTTTTATTGGCAAAGGACATGGTGAGCAGGCCGAGTATGAACAAACATTAGTGGTAGAGCGATGAAGGTGCAGCCATTTCCTTATAAAAGAAGATACCTTTTGTTCGAGAGTGTTGACATACGACATTGAAACTTCGCAAATGAGCAAAGGCCACTGGATACGTGGAATAAGAAGGTGTTGAAGGATCCACAGTTTCTGAGTACCTTTGTAAAAGGATTTGTCAATCATAGAAAGCCCTGTGGATATGGAATGGATAGAGGGTATAAATGAAGAGAAATCTGTGGGATTTAAAGGCTTCTGAACTGAGACTGAACTTTACGATTACTATGCTGCGTGATTTGTGGGCACGAAATTCCATACCAGTCCACTTTAGAGCAGTAGCACACCTGGTTAATAGCGTTTGCGCACCGCAAACGGACGATGACATCAAGTTTATATCATTCATGATAGCTCTCATTAATGGAAGTGACACTTTGCTTGATGTGATAAACCTCGGTACAGATGCTTCTAGCGCATATTCTAGGATGATGTTTGTGCCAGCTAAGAAAAGAATGATAGATATTGTGTAGCCAGCAAATATACCTCGTATATGTTTATGCCAATTGCTTGGGGCATCTTCAGAAAAAGATTTGCTGTATATTCCGATATAGTAGTTTTTAATAAAAGAAATCCAATGTTGTGGGACACCGTAACGCTGAAGAGCGAAAAAGACAAGTCTGTGAGGAATTGTGGGATATGCACTTGTAATATCTAGCCAGATGGTTGCCAAATCTGACTTTGCTGAGCGAGCGTATTTTAGTGCCGACCAAACCATTGACATATGTTCCCAGCACCCAGAACGTTTCTCTATACAACCCTTTTGGACAGACGTATTGATGAATTTGTTGTTGGCTATAATGTGAGCTTCCAAACGCCTTGATACAAAGCTAAATAGAAGCTTACCTTCGACATTTAGAAGTGCGATTGGTCGAAAGTCAGTTATGTTAGACTCCATAGGAGTTTTGGATTTATGGATATAAATTTCACGGGCATGACGTGACTACATCGCAATGCAGATATAACTAGCCTTTTAAGACAGAGATGTTAATGAAAAAAAAAGAGGTTTCTCTCCAAAGAATAAGAAATCACTGGAGAACTTCTGTATTCTCCCCTTTACAGGGATGATCGAAAAGCTAATGGATTTCGGCTGTACTGAAACAAACACCTATAAATGTGGAAACCTAAGCATTGGTGAAATTCACTCATGCTTGGGATCTGGTGCGGGCCCTTGAGTAAGCATCCACTGCCTCCTGCAAGACACCAGCCGCATTTATTGACACCATCCGCCAAAACCTATAACTTTTGTTAAACGTTGGAAAATGAGTCCACAACTACAAATCGTATCGTTGTTCCTTCAACCTACTGACAGAGCCCAGGGCTAAGAAAGGTAGACTTGAAATCCAGCCCTTAGAAAGGTTGTGACAAAGAATGAAAAGCAGCAAACCCGGAAACTGAAAAGCTTTCTGACCTTAGACATGAACACTTGGGAAATCGCATTGTAATGCTTGGGCTGACCAAGAAACCACCCCTTAGAAAGGTAGACTTGGAACCCAGCAGCGGCAACCCAGAAAACCAATCTAGTTAATTCTTTTCTGGATGTGGTGTTTTTTAACGTTTCTTCCACATGGTTAAACTTACGATGTGACTTTAACCACTGAATTCTTTCATCCACCTGATCCTTCACAGTTGCCTCCTAAGTGGAGTCGTCACTCTTCAAAACAAGACTGAGTGCAGTCAAGCCCCCTTGCTGACTCATTCTAGGTTATATAGTCTTACCTCAGCTCTTCTAAAAAGGAAACATATGACCGGTGGCTGTTAATAATGCGGTCATCACAGAAAATTACCGTTCTATCGTTGCACTGTATCCACCTATGAACATTTTGGTCAAAGGCTGTGTGTAGTGGCCATTATTTAAGTTGCCGCAATAGTTAATAATAGCTCTTAATTGAAAATGTTTACGACATTTTACTTCTCCATCTACAGTAAAAGGTATGGAACTGGTACCAGGGTAAGCAGTAATACAGGAGGTAATTTTTGTCACAAGTCCGTCTTACTGGCGAAACGTTTTAGTTGTAAAATGAGATGAGAACCACATGACACCACCTCCTTTTCAACTACAGCGGTTTGACGAGCGTTGCAAACATGGCAAAAGTAGGCATTAGTGTCTGACAACTCCTCGCTTTCAAAGAAATTATCTAAAGAAGATTGTAGGGTGCAGAAAAAGTTGGATGCATGGAGCTATAACTTCTAAGGAGCTGGTAGTATTACATGAATTGTAAGTGGTAGATGTCTTGATGCCAATACTAAAAAGACTTACAAGAAATGGTAAATCCAATGACAGACCAGGTAGGTGATACTCAAGAACGTCATTCTTAGCAAAGATATTAAACACCTTCCCTTCGAGGATGATGACAATTGAAATGCCTAACTTTGGGGTTGTATCGCTGACTGAAATAGTTTCTTTAACTTTTGGAAGAGTATAAAAACATTGCAAAATTGAGTTTGCATAACAGGTGATTCCAAAGTTTTTTAGACCGCTATTCCTAATAACAGTGTTGGATGGCTATTCCTGAATGAAACATTGAATACCCACTCAAATCTTTGTGTATGCAAACTGTGCAATAACGTTCTACACAGGCCATTGTTATTAGCATGTCAGCACAGTTTCTGCTTAATTTTCGTGGTAAAACGTTTTGAGGGCAAAAAACAGTCCCACACAACATATCCCAGCTGCCTCTGCGCAGAAGATATGGTTAGCTGCGTACAGCTAAGCTGTGAAAAGGAATGTGGCAGACTATGCCTAATCAAAAACAAAACCGGGAAAAGTGACTACGAAACACAATGTCACGGTAAATTAGACAAACTAAACCCCAACCAAACGTTTCCACTCAACGAAAGGGAAGAGATTTCAAGAGAGTTAGAAGACACTGCCCTTACTGTAATAAAACATAAAATGGCACAATCAAATCTTCCAAACCAAAGTATCAAGTTCAAGACCGGTGGATCCGGGGTAATTTTACTATTTTTCGTTACAAAAATTGTTCTAACATGATTTGAAAATTACGAGTACACGCTTTTATGAGAAACAGGAATTGTGTTCTTATAGAATTAAAAATGGCTTGTGGATTTTTAAAACCCAAAAAGTTATTTATTATAAAAACGTATACACGTGTCCTTATACAAAACCATTGAAAAAATTTTAATTTCTGATTTGTTTTATACAGTCTAGCGAATTTATTAGATCAAATTTAATCATTTATTAAAATTATTTTTTAGGGTTGAAGATTTTGACTCATATTTGTACTACAGAAATTTAAGGGGCTCTTAAGCCACTTGTTGAAAATCAGGGTTGTGAAAGGAGTATATATAATATGTATGCAAAAAATTTTGTACAAAAAATAAAATCAGGATATTCTTCTCGAGTCCCTGATTTTAACATCCACGCCTAAAGCTGTGAAAATTGGATCAATAAGTACCGGACATCTAAGGAGAACACAATATTTAAAAAACCAGCTAATGGTCACAGGAGGAAAAAGCTGAAAATGCATTAAAACAAACATCGCATCTGCTTAAATCATTTCGGCATGAGGGGATAGTAAAAATTCTAAAAAACTCCAACATTTCATCAGTAGCGATTACCCCGGAGGCAATGGTTGCGCTGAAAGTCGATATGGGTATTCCCTGGGAAAAAATGAAAGCAATGGCAAGGTATATGAAGACTTAAATTTTTTGCTATATTGTGTATACTTTAAGGGATGTTTACCCTGGTAAAAGATGAAATTCCCAGATTATTCCAGGTCATGTTATTTTATGATTTCAATATGCTATTATTAAGCAAAGATTTTTGTTTCAGGCGGCTTAAAATATTTGCCATTGACACAGCATCTCAATCTAAGCAACGAAAAATAGCGAAAAATTTGCTAGGAGATGATATAATTGGGAGAACACACCATTTCGCTTTGAGGTTAAAGACAAAAAAGCAGTATACGAGATTAAAACAGCAGCATGGTGTTACATAGAATATTTAACATCGCACATAATAGGATATCTTGAGAAATTGTTACAGCAAGGAAAATTTTTACTTTAAATCTCAAAAATGTATGCAAAATTTTGTAAAAATATGCTCTTTTAAATATTTCTTTGCAGCAACACAATGATTGTCAACAGAAAAAAATTCAATAAAATGAAATCCATGTAAAAATTGGAGGTGACCATAGTGGTTCATGCTTTAAAATGTCATATCACGTTTGTAAGACCAATCGGTTTATGTCATTTAAGTGCGCAAGTAGATCACCTTCAAAATGCATCATGGCGGTAAGTAAAGCAATAACTGAAAATTCTCCATTTGTTGATTTAATTATAACAGTTATTTATACACTACACTGAAAAATTAGAAAAGTCATTCGAAACCTTTGAAGTACTCATTGAGTAAAGAGTACCTCAGGGAATCAGAAAGGAGTCACTCGACACTTAAAAAGGACTGGAGTCAAATCGACTCCTTTGAGGAATCATCGCATTGATAAATATATAAAGGAGTCAAATGAGTACCATATGATACTCTTTGATGTTTAATGATTGTTGTGCGTTCAATGATTGTTGTGCGTTCAATGATTGTTGTGCGTTCAATGATTTTTGTGCGTTCTCCTCAGTTTCATTTAGACGTATTCATAAACGTTGTTCGAATGTTTACGTTTGAATATATTTAATGATGAAATGCTTTTAAAAAAACATAAAATGGGGCTTTCTTTCAAAGCAGGCTATTCAGGTACAAACTCAATTGTGAACAAGATATGCAACTAGCCAACGAAATAGGGAAATATTTAACGCTAACGGTAAGAAATTAGGACCCTTGCATTCCTAAACTTTCCTTCAGGTTGTTTTGAAATATTTCGCCATATTTAGCAAACCTCTACCCAGGGCCACTTACCCGATGATCTGGGGAAGAGTTTTATATTTTAACAATAGCCCATCAATCAGTGAGCTTGAGTATTTGTATAAACCAAGCAGTAAACTCTTAATTTTGCGTGGTAATTGCTCACATTTTTACTGCCAAGTAAAGAAAAGGGCAGAAAATATCAAGGCAGGTAAAAGGCTTGAAAAGGTGAGCTTCTGATTTATTTCGTTGTTTTCCCTAGTTTTTGATTATTTATACTTGCGTGAATAAGATTATTTTGAGCTCTAAAGTGCAAATAGATCATTGTGTTAAGTAGTTACATTATTTTAATTTTTGTAGCTAGCTAGCCTCTGTTTTTTAAAGGTACAAAGTCAGTCTGCTTTTAACTCTTCTTCATCTGGCTAAAGTACTTTGTATTCTAGGTAAAAATGTAAAAAGCGAACCTAAAACGACAAGCAATAAACGAGATGAGGTTTCTGTGTCAGTTTGAGGAATGTAAATATGAGAGCATCAACTTTAAATGGCTGGTAAACACATGTGGTCTCTACGCGCTTTAAAAATGAACTTCCAAGTTGTATGTAGAATCTCCCACTGTGTCTCAAAATTTACTTCTCAACGGTGCTTTTTAAGACATAAAACGTTAAAACGTTTATAGTTCTTTCAAAGTCAGATGAAAAAATTGTTGGATCTTGTGATGATTAGTATTATGTATCAACAGATGACGTTAATCATAGTCAGAGCTGCAGTTTGAACTGTTCAGAAGACTCTGATTCCACAGGTAGCTTTTCCTTATCCACACTTTTTTATGTAAGAAGGCTCATTTTGAAAAAAGCCTTCAAATGTTCGTAACTTTAACAATTTGATGCCTCAAATTTGTTAAATTGTTCATAATTTTCCTCTTATTTTGTCATTTTTGAAGTTTAAATGAACATTTCAGCACTTTTTAGCATTGACAAAGTCTTTAATGTTCTTAACATGTTCTAAATTTTGGACCTCTGAAGCCTTGTGTTCTTATAAACTTGGTTCTTCTAAAAAAACAATGTGTATATATAGACAAAATTTTATCGTGGTGCAGTGGTGTATATATTTTTACACAAACCGACAGGCAGAAAATGCATGTAGTAAGCCGGTAGTTGTCATATATCATACCATATTTTTCAGTCAACACTTTTGATTCCCATTTTCATTAAACTTGTTGTTTAGAAGCAACTAATCCTTAAGTCATTTCTCCTAATGCCGCCCAAGCAAATGTCCCTTTAGTAATTGATCATGAAAATATTGTGGCTGAGCTGTTGTTGGAATTACGGGAAAAGTTTAATGTACCACAAACTGCTGTTAGTTTCATAAGCAGGAAAGTTGCTGAATTGTTAAAAATTGATAGGTCAGAATTTCGTAATAAAGTGCTACACTCACTAGAATCGACATTTTGTTTTGGACTATGAGACTTTTGCAATTAGATTTATATCATCTAAACCAGACAATATAGAACCAGAGCAGGTAGCATTAGGGATAGGTATCGGTGAAAAGGTTTATTTTGTTCCAGTGTCCAAGACAGTAAAACAACTTTGTTCTCACAAGGACTTTTAAAGCGCTGTTGTTGAAGAACCAATGTTATTTCCACCTGGCATTTACAAAGACTTTTGTGATAATTCAGTAAATAAAAATAATGAACTTTTCAAAACATACCCAAATAGCTTGTAATTGGTTTTCAATCACGATGACTTTCAAACCGCAAATACACTTGATAATAAAACAAAAAACTATAAGTTTTTCTAGTTTCTACTATACCATTGGTAACTTAAATTTTAAACATCGTTTAAAACTCAAGGATGTGCATCTGGCTATGTTATGCCAAGCAAAACTGTATAAAACCAACACATACAGTTCCATCCTAAGACCCTTTTTGGATGATGTGAAACCTTTAGAAAGTGATGGTATTGATATCATTTTTGAGCAGTCAACTCAAAAGTTCTTTGCTACAGTTTCAATGTTAATTGCTAACAATCTAGCTGCCCATGCTATTGGAGGTTTTTATCAGAATTTTTCCACAGTACAACGATCCTGAAGATTTTGCAACAGGGTAAAGGCTTCTTTCTCAAGTTAACTCATAGTCTGCGAAATGACTCTAAATCTATGTCTTTCTTTACACGTTTTTTTTATAAACAACCCCATTTTTGAATCAGGCCTTGGGTTGCTAAGGTAAGAGGGCTTTTTGACCAAGAAGTTGCTTAACTGGTTGCTTAAATCGCTCTTTTATAAGCATTGCAAAATTTTGCCTCAGGCTCAAGTTGTTGCTTACGTTTTTGTATTTTACATGCTCATCTGTTGCTTACTTTTTGCTTGTTGACTATCTACTTATCTATTTTATTAGTAATACCAAATTCACATATCTGCTTGCTCAGTTAGACTGGTGCGCGTAGGACCCATAGCAACGGGATAACAAAAACGTGTATAGATCAAAACGTTCAGCAATATAACATTTCTCGACAACGTAATTATAATTTTTTCCACTTTCATGAACGTGTCAATATAATGAAATAGATTGATATTTATTTGATATACTTTAATGAAACGTGTCGATATAATTTATTTGATACTTCAAAAAAAACACGTTAAAGTTGGTCAACCGCGAAAGCCACACATCTCTGACGACAAAAAACATGACCAAAAGTTTGTAAAAACAGTCCTTGAAGAAATGCTACAAACAGTTGAGTCCATTCCAGAAATGTGTGTTATTGAGAATGACAACTGCAGTTCTCAATATAAATCAGCCCAGCACTTTGATGATATACAATGCATTGCCAACCAACTAAATATTCCTGTAATACGACTTTTTAGTGTGGCTGGACATAGCGGAAGTAGATTATGTTGGAGGAATGGCAAAATGCGCTGTAAGAAGATTCATAGGAACTGTGGGCACGATCCATACTGCCAAAGATTGTGTAGACTTTCTTCAAAATAAGTTTGCTGACAAAACAAACCCAAACGTCATTATCAAGGAGATTAAAAAGGAGGAGTTGGAAGAAGCAAGAGCTGAAGCAAGATTGAAAAGATTTCTTACTGTCGAAGGCTCTGATAAATTTCAAGTAATTGTGTTTACTCCCTATACAACATCATTCAAAGCAGCTACTCAATTGTGCATGTGTGGTTTCTGCAAACAAATGTATGGGTCTTGCTCTCTTTTCCCAACACCTCAACTCCGAACAGCAGATTTAAAGAAGAACCATCTTAGATCTGAAGTAGAAGTACCGACATCAAACACCAACATGGAAAAAGAGTTAGATGATGACCTGATCCTGCCAGACTCATACTGTGCTTTTGCTGCTGACAGAGCATCAAATGAAACAGTATGGTTAATTTAAATCAACAAGTCTGTGCAGGCTGAAAATGAAATTACTGATGACTATGGTGTGAAAGTTGCTGGAGGACAGAATTACATTAAAGGTAACTTTTTTGGAAAAGACGATTACCTCAAATAAAGGATTTGTAACAAGTTGCAGAAGAGGAAAACATTATTTTTTTGCGAATCCGTTGTTTACCCTTTTGTTCAATTTCAGCCTACAAAGAAAGGACTTTTTTGGCAATCAAAGAGTATGTCGAAATCTTGAATTTTATTGAAGGCAATGGACTTTCCTACATTTAATCCACGAGATAGTTAATTTGTTCTTATTAATGTTTAGGATTCTAGTTTTAAAACTGATTCGACCACAACAAGGAGTCAGAGAAAACATGGTGAAAGCCACCACTGTTGGAAGTTACTTGAGGACAAGTGATCATAAAAGTCCTATACATACTATTGATAATATGTTGGGCATAGTCACTATTTATCGTATTTCAGTGGTTATTTTGATATTTATTAATAAGAAAAAAAGGAAAATTACAAACTGCAAGCACAATGATAAACTAGACCAGTCTTAGATTTAAATTTTTGCTCCTCTAAAGATGTGCTCACAAAACAATACCATTCTTCCTTTTTCCAAGGAGGTAATTTTCACATACGAACTTTGGCAAACGAACAAAGAAGTAGGACAGGACTTCTGTAAAAGGGTTTCGACCAATACTCCGGAACCAAGGCACCCAAAATTTCTAGCTGGGTCACCTCAAAAGAGGTCTACGAACAGTTTTTAGCAGGAACTAGACATTTCTTTCATCCGTAAAATTATATATCTGTCCTACTCAGTACAATCTCAGTGTAACTGGGGTAATAATCAAGATAAGTTATGGAGATCTAATGATACAACAAAAGAATGTCATCTAGCTACGATATAATACATCAAAGTATGTTGTCAGTTTAAACTAATCAGTCGACACAATCTAAAAATGTAAGCAAGCGATACACAATAACCTTTAACAATGTGCATAAATCCTCTAACGGTTCATGTACCCATGTGAAGTGCCACAGTCTTCACACACCTCTGTTAGCAAGTGGAGCGCCACCAACCACTATTCAATCAATTATGTTATTGTGTACACGACACGTATAATTTACAGATTCTTAAAAGACATTATCATATTTTTATTAACATTTTCATATTTTATAATTTTTTTGTATTTTAATATTTTGTTTAACGACAAATCGAAAGAAATGTGGATTTCAATGGCGTCAGAACTTGTAACTCTGACTGTAACCTTAAACATGTTTTATGGTATACCAACACTCAGCCTTACCATTGAATTCCACCCAAAAATTATTAACTAGGTTCAGCGGGACCGTTAACCTAGTTAATAATTTTACCATTGAGTATAGATGTGACAAAGTGCTTTGCATTAGTTCCAAACTTCCCTAAAACATTATTTCTTCCGTAAGTCTTATACAAAACTTTTAGCACTCGCTTTTTAATCGCTCCTTGTTTAAACATTCTTTTCATTAAGGAATTTACACACAGAAGAAAATCATTGGTCTCCGATGTAGTTCTGCCAATTCTTAATATCTCTGCACCAATTGCAGAATAAAATATTTTACTAGGGATGTTACTAGTACGAAATGGCATCCGAACTATAGTAAAGGAAAAATCATCCCTTTTATCAAAAAGACTCAATGAAAATGTTCTATCTTTGAGAGCAATATGTAAATCCAAGAATTCTGCACTTTCCCTGTTATTCTCCTGCGTTAGCTCAAGCTCACGAGGGTAGATGTCTTTAAAACTTCTTCCAAACTCGCCACTATCATTCATCGCATTTAAATCATCAATAAATCGAAATGTATTGCCAAATTTTCTAGCCCTATTCAAGTCTGTTTTTTTTAATTTCTTTAAGTCTATTGCTTTCATAGTAATAAAGAAAAAGGTTAGCCATAAATGGAGCAGGGTCTGACCCCATAGGGATTCCTATAACCTGTCGAAAAAGCTTTCTACGACAAGTGAAATAACAATTGTCCATGAGATATTTAACAGCTGTTTTAATAGCACTTTTATCAAACACAACAGTATATTTAGAAGGGTTTGTAACCCATTTTGCACCATGTTTTGTAACAGCAATATATTTGTGTGTGCCTCCTTGAAAACAAAAGTCTATCAATTCATTGAGTACAAAAATCAATTTATCATGAGGTATTTTTGTATACAGTGTGGAGAAATCGAATGTTGAAATACAATTTGCCCTCTTCCTATTATTAATTTTATTTACACTGTTGATAACTGGAACATTATTTTGTATAACCCAAAATGTTTTGATACCAGAATAGAAATGGCTCTTCCTATTGTATGCTTCAATTTGATAATAAAACAGCCTAAATGCCGATGTGATAGCTTTAGAAAGGGGTTTAATGGAACATTTGGGTGCAGCAATAATAAATCTGAATTTGATTGGATTTTTGTGCATTTTTGGGATCCAGTAAATATGTGGTAGACATTCGTTATCAGTAGTGATAGTTAATGCAAATAGTGGAGATAAGTGGAGTCGTCACTCTCCAAAAATAAGGCCAGTGGAGTCAAACCCCCCTTGCGGGCGTAATTTTAATTCGTTTTTCGCTTTTATTTTGACTGGGGTAGTGAGTAGAGTCATCACGTTCCTATTGATGATGAAGTGACAAAACAGCTGGCTGTTGTGATATAACTTGTGTAATGACGGCTGGTTATTATAGAGTTTGTAACCCTCTGAAGATTCTGCATGATAGCAAAACCCTCCCTTTTAACAAGCATTCTGTTAGAAAATATACATTGACCATTAAACAGGACGCGCCATGTTTATAAGAACAAGTATTAAATTATTCATCCAATTGTTCCCTTTAGTTAGCTAAAAATCAAAGATTATAGCCAGCATGCCAGAGAGTGATTCCGAACATCAATATTCATCATCTGAAGAAAAAGTCGAGCAGATGCCTACACCTGATGAAAACGGTATCTTGTTGTACCATTTTTTTCTTAGTATCTAAAAATGTCTTCGCATCTGTAACGTTGTTATAAAGCAATAAAATTTTTACAACTCGTTATATCAGGTTTGTTAGGATTATGTTTTGCATGTATTTTTTTCGTTCTTTCTGTCTACGCATATTGATTCATTGTATTCTGTTTTAGAATCCGCAACAACAAACGTTTTAACAAAAAGTAAAGACAATGTAAAAAAAATCACATTACCGTATTCCTTAATTTTCCCAAATATCATTGTTTCTCTAATTTTGTTGTGACAATTTGATTTTGACAGGGATGCTACAAGATGTTTTAATACCGCACCGTTGACACTATTGAGTTACAAACTAAAGTTTCCTTTGAGAACTTTAGCTTGTTATTTTAAGTTATTATATCTTGCCCTTTCCTTCTCGTTCATGCTATATTTTTAAGCGTGCCATAACAGAAACTAAAATTAGTATAAAATATTAAAATTTGTCTCAAAATTTAACATCCAAAATTATTGAACTATTGGAGTTTGGATTACCTGTATTAATATTATTTTCGTATATTGCGATTTCAGGTTAAATACATTAGAAGCAAAAAAAGCTGTCCAGAATGTGATATGAAGGTTTTGAACTTACCTCGTCATGGCCGGTGTAAACATAAGTGATCCTCCATAAAGGCAAATAGCATAACTGCCGTGCATGCCTTGAGAAAGCCTAATCTGTGGAAGAAAATGAAACCTACTCGACGTAAAGTAACTGCACAGGAGAATATAAAGAAGATGTATGCTGAATATCACGTTAAACGTTACTGCCCTGTCAACAAATGTAATGCAGTCGTAATAAAGCTCCACAGACACTTAAGACAACATCATAAAATTCCAGTTGGCGTTGAATATTACGGGATGCTAAGAAATTCCAGGCGCTACAAAGCAGCAGAAAGTTAAAATTTAAATGACGTAAATTCTGAGATTCTAAACGAAGATGAGCTAAACTTGCAGTCCGATTGCAGTGAGGGAAATGAAAAGAGTAATTCCCCAAAAGACGAACTGATTGATTTCAGAAATGGCCAGATTGAAGACGGAAAAGCATGACACACTTTCTGAATCACATGGTTTCCCTTGATGGGAAGAAAGAAATGAAGTTCTCTTCATGCTGTAAACGAAGTAAGATACATTATAGATCACCTAGGCGGTAATTTAGAAAATCTGCTTGATTAGAATCAAGGTTCGAGACGACTTCTTCCAAAATTACTTTAATAAAATTAGAAAGTCAGCAACGTCAAAGCACTATCTTTCATCATTAGTATCGTTTTTTGAGTATGCAATTTCAGAGGGTGTGACAATTGGAGACTTCACCCCAGAGGATTTAATATCTGTGAAGCTGCGATTGTATGTCTGGAGAATAAGTTGATCGCAGGTCAGAAATGGGACAATGAAGAGAAGATCTTAGAGAGACTGGTAACACCTGAGCAAGTGGATTGCTTCCAACGAAGTGATATGGCAAGAAACGTCACAACGTTGTTCGGTGTATGTCAAGAAAACAACGAGCCTGTAACAAAATTGGAATTTACCAACATGAGAGATTATTTGATGACAAGTATTGCTCTTGAAAATGGCCATAGATCTGGTGTTGCCGCCAGTGCGACACTTAGCGAATACAGTCGAAAGAAACCTGACAAAAGCGGCCAAAATGTCATCCTTCGTGTAAAAGATCACGTGTAAAAGATCACAAGACAAAAATTATTTATGGACCTGCAGTTATATGCTTCTCAAAACACAAAGCACAATTACCTGACATTTTTGTCTCTTGCGTAAGATCACAAATCAAATCTGATGTTGACAACATATTTACAACTTGGAATGAAAAAACCCTTGATGTCTGGTGCGCGGTGTCTACAGCGGTACCGATGGTCCTAAAGGCAACATCAGCACTACCGTGATAAGAAAATCAGTAACAACTCTAATTCCCGACAATTAAAGGAATGATATTGAGCCTGTTGCTGATCTACTTTCACATTCAGTTATAACAACAAAAAAATCATACAGGTATAAGGATCGTGAAAGACAAGCAGTGGTTGGCGCAACAGCCATAAGGAAAGCAGTAGGAAGCGGTGAAAGGTAATCCAAAAGTGTTAAATGGACCAAGGTGCAGTACTTCAATACTTTAAAAAAGAAATCGCATATTGCAGTATTACGATTAATGAAGTACGGGAGAAGTTGCCAATGTTAGAGATTGACAAGACAGTGAAACAAACTTACGACAAAATTAGATCATACTTCAATCACTTTCCCACAGAAAAAGATGGACCAAAGAAAGATGTTCTTCCACCAATTGGGGAAGAAACAGCTGTTCAACGAGTTCAAATTATAGTTAACAACGACCCTGACTAAGTACCGGGCATTGAACTTGATGAAGACCAAGGAGATGAGATCTCAACTACAAGCATTATTGCACCAACAGTGTCCTCCTTGACAGGACACCAAAAACTTTTTAACTCAAGCGAGAGCAAAGAAATAAAAAAATGCTGTCGAGGTATTATTAACTTTTATTGTGTTGTTTGGAAAATGTTTATATTTTTTAATTTCAAAACATGTTCAGTTGTAAGAATGACATTGTTCATTTAGATGATCGGGATGGAAGAACTTTGTGATGCGAAACATCCATACAAAACCGCATTCAAAGCATCAAGCGTAACAACATTTTAGGTTATTTAGGGCATCTATTTTTATTTATACAAACTAATATTTGTATATACTATTTTCTCAAGTAATGTAGTGTCAACTGGTTATAAAAATATGTGCGTTTCGCAATTAAAAGCAATTCTTCTTCTTCTTTCTTTTTTATTTAACAAATGTGTGGTCTAATAAGGCCCCTTTTTGCTTTTTTGCTTTAACGTATTTATGTTTTTAGGACGACGCTTTTACAAACTCATGGGTGTGGTTTTAATTTTTGCTTTTTTCCTATTATCTAATATTACATGAATAAAATTGTGTTAAAAGCACAAAACTTCTGAAACATTTCTTTTACCACTTGTCTCCAATCCATTCACTTATATAGACAGTATTTATATCACACTAATTTTCAGGTGTACTCGAGAGGTTAAAGAGTCTAAAAAAACAGCCCTAACATGTCTCTTTTTATAAGAATTTTTTGTTGATTGTGCGTAAAATTAAGAACATATTAAGAACATACTCAGCCTGAATTTCTTAATGGATTGTAGGATTACTAAGAAACACAAATAAAAACACTCGAAGCAAAATGAAAAGGTGAATAATGTCCTAAGACTATTTTTGTAAATAAGCAGTCTCGATATGAATCGCATATTTTTGAAGTGTTTTTTCGATTCAGCCTCGACAGCCTTGTATATTCTTATAGTAGAAAAAAGTGCAATGTGAAATGATATTTTATACTTTTTACACATGCATCACCAAACAAAATTACCTTAACTTAGCACTTTGTGGTGACATGGGCGTACCGTAAATAAGGGATTATCGAATGTTACGACCACACATTTAAACACACAATCGGATCAGCATTTAAAATTAGCAATTTAAAATCTAGTTGAAATTCGACGAGCATCCTTTGTTTACAAAAAAATGTAACAAATTCTTACAGAATGCGAAATATTACTTTACCGTAAATCCTTAATTATGCGTCGCCATCAAGTAAGCGCCTCCCTCGATTTAGCGTCGCATTTTTTACAGTGACTTAAATAATCGCTACCCTCGAATAAGCGCCATATTTTACACTGAAATGTGGCACTTATTCGAAGAAGTGCATTTGGCGTTTAGCATGCTCCATGCGTTTAGCATGTTGCCTTTTTTTGTAAGGCCGCCACGCTTGCGGTCAGAGGAAAGATCTAAATGATAAAAGTTTATCCCTACGTTATGGCATTCACCAAACAAAATTACCTTAACTTAGCACTTTGTGGTGACATGGGCGTACCGTAAATAAGGGATTATCGAATGTTACGACCACACATTTAAACACACAATCGGATCAGCATTTAAAATTAGCAATTTAAAATCTAGTTGAAATTCGACGAGCATCCTTTGTTTACAAAAAAATGTAACAAATTCTTACAGAATGCGAAATATTACTTTACCGTAAATCCTTAATTATGCGTCGCCATCAAGTAAGCGCCTCCCTCGATTTAGCGTCGCATTTTTTACAGTGACTTAAATAATCGCTACCCTCGAATAAGCGCCATATTTTACACTGAAATGTGGCACTTATTCGAAGAAGTGCATTTGGCGTTTAGCATGCTCCATGCGTTTAGCATGTTGCCTTTTTTTGTAAGGCAGCCACGCTTGCGGTCAGAGGAAAGATCTAAACGATAAAAGTTTATCCCTACGTTATGGCATTTATTTCCACCTTTTAGTGCCAAAAATGTTCCACCTGAGTTGTACCAAAGAAATGCAGGGTGGAATATTCCGTTTAATTATCCAATAATATGACCGATTACACGGTTAGAAAAATATTTGGGACAATTTTAGGAGTTGTCACCATGAGAAGCAAGACGGGAAGGTATCTGGGACCGGGCGAAAAACGTGGTTACTATTAAAATTCCATTTCACGTTTATATGATGCAATTTTCTCTTGGGTCGATTATCGTTCTGTCTCGGATTTTTCACCACCTCCATATTAACGGCCCCTTAGAAACTTTTGCGGGTACTGTTACTTAACCTACTTTTACTGTTTATTTCACTCCATTTTCCAATTTTCCAAAGAAATTGTTAGGAAATTAACTTACAAAAATTCCATATGAGGCGTGATACATTGTTATTGGTTGGTAGCAGATGTCGCCTGAAAGATACACTTTTTCAAAGCTAATTAATGACACGGAAACAGCAAAATAAACTGTTTTCTTTGTGTAAATTAATTAAATACATTATAATTGTGCCAAAATAAAATAAATACTTCGTAAGTAATTCTTATGTATTAAAATAAATACGATCCATTCGTGGACATTTCCTACCAGTTGTGTAAAATTAGGTATCAGTACTAATTTTGAAGATATTTCCGGATGCGCTGGTCAAAATATTTTCAAATTTTGCATGCGTTGTACTACATAGTGCCCCTAATGTGTTACAAAAAATTATACAGATTATTGTGAGGAAAAAGGTTAAAATAATATTAAAAAATTTAGTGTCTCAAAGTTGCATCATCGACTCACATGATTGATACAGCTACTGTACATTTAGCCAAGAAGATGTTCTGCCCGAGTTTGGAACTCTAAAATGCGAGCTTCAGGAGTAAAGTGGATAGTGTAAAATTAGAATAAAAGTCGTGTTAACCACGTGTAAATTTTTTTTAGGCCATTTGGACTAAATTTAGGGCAATCCCTAAGCATAGGGGACATTTGCAACCCAGTCCTCTTTGATCTAAAATATTGCACTTATTTTTGGAAACGGCAGTACCATACCAATGAAGATCGAAAATTTATTTTATTATTTTATTATTTTAATTATTATATCACAATTAGGTATTGTTTCCATGGCGCATAAACCCACAGATGCATCTACAGATAGACAAGACTAAAAATAACGTTGAAGAATGATTGACTGAAATTTATCGGGAGTTTCAACCAATGGATTTCGGCTGTACTGAAACAAACACCTATGAATGTGGAAACATGAGGATTGGTGAAATTCACTCATGCTTGGGATCTGGTGCGGGCCCTTGAGTAAGCATCAATGCACCAATGTTAAGCCAGTATCAAGAAAACATTTTGTCTCAAGCTTTGCAAAACTAAGTTATTCAAGAAATAACCTGAACCCATTCGGGATTGACCGAGAATTTCTTCTTGGCTTGCTGGATTTGAAACAATAGCTGTTGATTGACAGGTCTAACCTTGTGGCAGATGTATTTGAGCTGTATCAAGAAATTTATATTTTAGACTGTAAAGTCTTCATAAAATTTTTGGACGAAGGTGATGTTGACAAAATAATTTAATTCCACATTATGAATATACTTAAACCAATATTTTATAGGAAGAAAATCAAATGTATTTTACCATTCGACCCGAACCTGTGCTAACAGATGCTCAACTGAAGTGAGTTCGCATAATTCTTTTCCTTTCTGTTGACTAGATATTTACGATTGATGATCAACAAAAGTCAGTTAGTCCTTATTTCTGTCTGGCAAAGAACCGTCTTATTAATCTATGGCAACATCATTCTGTCAAAGGTACAAAAAATCCAGATAATTTTAAAGACGAAGCAAATGAGTAGCTGTCCTATCCCCAAATACAATTATTGATTGCGTCGAAATTATTTCTGAACTTTTAATGGTTAAAAAGCCCTACACTTTGCAAAAGATGAATTTCGGGTTAAAGGGCAAAAACTCAAAGACTTTCTTGGTAATTTAACTTAAGACCTCTTGTTTCAATACTGTGAGAAATTAAAACTATCCGGTGCAGCTACTCAATCCAAATTGTCACGTGATGACGACGAATTTATATTACAGAAAAAGCTGTATTAGATTTTGGAACATATATGTGGGAACCTTGGATTCCATTAAACATGGTCATTCTTTACAGTTTGTGACTGATTATAAAGTGGTGCATGATAAAATGTATGTGGATTTTAACGGAGAAGAAAGTTCTTAAGATTTTTTGTGCGATCTAAAAGCCATGTCGAAGCAATAGAACTTCAGGAAACCAGATTAGTTAGGACGATGATTTGTCTTTCATATGCTAGCACCTTACATGCAGAATGAGATTTAACATCAATGAACAACATCCATGACGAGGAAACAGTTGCCAACCAGCTTTGTGGAACCAACTAACATTTCGCATCTCTTAACTCGGTATCCGTTTCATTTGACTGGTGCTGAGCAGCAATTGTTATCAAGGGATGTTGATGTTATGGTAGTGCCAGAAAGCCATGATATTGATTTATATGTAAAAACATCGATATATGTCAATGACTGTACAAATCAACAATAGAGTGTATTTATTTACGGTTACGCCAAATTTTATAGAAGTACCTTGATCTAATTGTATAATTTTAAGGTAAAAAAAATAGAGGTTATGTTTTATAAATTTTTAAAAAAATTAGCTTTTTATATAAATTTGTATACGTTGTAATTTGGCAAATATATTGCTCTACTACGTGTTTCGTATTTTGAGCCTCATGTTTCTTAAAAATGTGGGTACAAACTTCAGAAATATTTCTGGGTCTTTTAGCATATAAACATCTAGTATAGTTAATGAGGTAATTGGTGCTTCATTGAAGAGTGGTGATGATTGTTCGTCTGGTGGTAGAAAGTACTTTTGTCGTGTTAGATCTGGTTTGAGAAAAAGTTTAATTGTAAGTATTTTTACCAACATGATGGTCGATGATAATAAATGATCAAAGCTGTTTCGTACGTAACATTTAATATTGTAGATAGGCAGTTCCATTAAAATGTAATTGACTATTGTAGAAGCAAGTCACTGATTTAATGAAATCACATACAAAAGATTAAGTTGGGGAAGATTTAACTGATCAAAAAATCCTGAACGCAAGATGGTTGTGCAAAAATCGGTTCCCTGTGCAGTACAGCAGACAACTAGCAAAGATCAAGCTAGATTCTAACTTTTCGTTGACAGTGTTAATAATGGTTTGCACAAACTTTTCTGTTATCTATGTCATGTTGACGACGTTGTATTGCATGCAGAACCAAGAAGAATAAGGAAAATTACAAAGTGCAAGCACAATGATAAACTCGACCAGTCAAGTCTTAGATTTAAAGTCTAGAGGTTTTGCTTCTCTAAAGAATGTGCTCCCAAAAAGACACAATTCTTCCTTTTCAAAAGGCTAAAAATTTTCCACATATTTTCTGAACTAACTATCTATGACAAAAAAAGGGTGAAAATTTGAGACAATTTGACCCAGGAGTCAGGTTTTTATTAGGCCTTGAGTGTTGATGGTCAATAACGCCGTTTTTTACCCGAGGAAATATGAGGGATTTCTGTAGGAGGGAAAGGGTTAATAAAATGAGTTTCTCTTAAACGAAAGCTTAGACACAAACAAATGACTCAGCGGAAACCCCGAGTTTAAATTGACCAATCTGTGAGTTGTTTACTAAGCCTGGCCATATCTTACTCTAGTAAAAACTTTATGTTTAATAATGTTTGTTAGGGTGAGTGAAACCACTCGCTCGAATATTTGGGATAAAAAGGGCTTTCCCCGATATTTAGCAAAGAACAATAGAATGGGCCAATCAAGCAGAAAAATCGTTTGAGACCCAACGTAATTTTTCCCACCTTAACTACTCCGATTTCCCGGTGGTAAGACTTGATGTGTGCAAACACCTTTTAACGCCATGTCGCAAGTTGGTCAAGAGATGGGCCACCATGTCAAACTATGGTCCGTCCCATCTTTAGTGTTCTAAGTTGGATCAGAATAGTGTCTTTGCAAGCAGCCATGTTTTGAATTAAATGACCTTCTATACGTATTATTATGTAGTACTTATATGTAATACCTATTCAATAAAACATAAACGGAACCTACATAGATCGAATATATAGTATTTGTTATTTTTAGAAGAAAAAAAATTGCAAAAATCGGCAGAGTAAAAATGTAAATCTATATATATTATAGCTCAACAAACAAAATTACGAATATGAGGTGATACACAAAATTGAAGCCTATTTCGGACCTACGTGAGCCAAACAAACTGCAAAGAAAACGTGTCAAATAGCTAGGACCTTCATGTTAGGTCATTGTAGATGGTTTTTAGGTCGTTGTAGGTCTCTCGTGCTCAGAGCCTCTTCTCCTTATCGGCGAATTTGGTGTGTCCGTCTGTTCTTTCTATTCAAGGCAGCTCCTAAGACAAGAAAAAGCTTTACTATTATATCTTAGCTTTTTATGCAACCTTTTACACCGAGCCTTCTGTCACACAACATGAGAATGTCAAAAAAGCAGGGTCGCCCCAGGAACGAGGTTGCTGACCGTAAAGCATCTTGTACATAGTGTATCAGAAAAATTAATAATATCGTGAGAGATCCATGCTCAAGAATGAATGTTTGTCGGGTTATTTATTGTGTCTAATTTTTGGGTGATTATGGTTGGTTATGGCTGATTATGGCTGATTTTGGGTGGTTATGGCTGGTTTTGGGTAGTTCCATAGTTTAGTAAGAGGACGTTAACATTCACTTTTCAGACCACATAATATATTGTAATACTATTGGTCAATTGCAGGCCAATGCTGCGTTAGCATTTTTTGATGCTTCCAGCAGGTTCGGGTACGGAAAGCGAAAGCAACGAGCCAAGCAACGGTTCTTCATCGGCCTGTTTTCTGTTTGCTTTGGTTTGCATTTTCTTTCTGCTAAATTGTTTTTAATAATTTGTACAGATATAAGTAGCTGCATTGTTTTTTCCTCCTTTCTGCACTTTTTAAGGTTGCTATGTAGCTAGCTAACTATATCTAGAGCTAGCTAGCCTAGCTGTATCTCTTCTGTGGATAGCTAGAGAGCGTGTGATGCTAGACCATGCTATATGCTAGGCTTGCAGAGCATTAATCCTCCTACAAACTAACTATAGGTTTTTTATTAGCCAATCATCACTGTGGGAAAGGTTAAACCTACCTTTGTAATCTAAAAGTTAAGGAGCAAATTTACAGATTATCGTAGCTAAGCTACGTGCATGTATCCAGGCAAAAAAATAGCAGGCAAAAAAGAAGGACCGCATAGATGGATTCTATTGTGACGTAATTTGTTTACTTTTCAGTAGTAAGCTTTTTGGCTTTGGCATTTGCGTGGCAGAAAAAGAAGATGCTAGGATTAGGTGAAGAGAGGTCTTTTACTGTGAATTTCTTCTTACAGAAACATTGTTGAGGTTATAAACCATTATCCAGTGAGATTGATGTCTTCTAATTTATTTCAAGGAAATGAACTGATAATAACTTGATATATTCAAACAAAAATAGTTGATTTTCATTATAATATCATTTTAGAAACAAAATGGTTGATCCTACAGTTATAGATAATATCATACATAATTTAAACAAGTGCAATGATGCAATCTTTTTGGAAAATTCCTTGACAAACATACTACAACTGATTCACCACTTTTAAAACTGGAGGATAACTGTTTGAATTTATCTGCCTCTGGATCAAGTGACAGCATATTCTGCTGTACTGTTTTGTCAGTTCCAGATGGTGAAAATATACATCACATTGCTAGATTCTTTGAGGCAGGAGGCTTTTCTGGATTCTACCGAAATGTTGCACATGAAAAGATTAAGGAAGATCTATCATTATACAGCCTTCTTCCTTACCAATTTTATAATGAAATGGATGTTGATATGTGCTCCAAAAGGAATATGTCCTTATTCAAGGCTTTGAAAAAAGGTGCAAATATTTAATAAAACTCTGGAAATTTGTTATATAATTATGAAACCAATCAATTTTTGTTTAATTTTGTACATGTTTTAATTGTACATTTCAATATATATATATATATATATTTCATTCCTTCATTCAGGTAAACATACACCTCAGTATGCCAAGGATAGGTCATACAGAAGAGTTTTGATTGAAAATCCTAATAGCATCAAAAATATTGTCAATAATGTGAAACCATCTGTTGAAAAAAGCAATTGTAAATGTCTCTTCTTCATATGCTATGTTATGCATCGCCTTCAAAAGCGAACAACTTCTTTGGATATTGGATTTGAAAGAAGGTAAATGTGTGGAATAAAAAAGTAGTATATTTATAATATATATAGTGTACATTTTGTAGATTAATTACTTCTTTTCAAAATATGCTATTTTTACAATTATTTGTAAACGGTACAAACAGATACAATGCAATCTATTTATTTATTTTAAATGTTATGTATAACAGGTACATGGTTTGTGATCAAGAACCGTCTTTGTGGGAAAACCTATTATTGACCTACCGTGCCAACAAAGTTCAATCAACTGAACTTGTGTCATTTGAACTACCATTGATTCACCATGAGCTATCCTTTTCGTTTTTTTATATTTCTTCAATACCAAACTTTCATAAATGGGTATGGTGTAGTGACGACATAAAGCAAGTAGAGGTAAAGTATCTTCAAAAGTTCTCAACAAGCTGTAGAAGATATCCAGCATCTCCAAGAAACAGAATTCTTCAGGTTAGCAGCATATACATGGTGCTCCAAGTTTGAATAACTGGGATTTTTTAAACAATTTTATTTTTATTTTCATATTTATAGGCATGTAGTTTCAGAGGTTCTGAAGAAGCTAGCGAAGTAGTGATTGCTGTTTTGAATTGCATTCTTGGTAACATAGTAGAAATACCTTATTATAAAAATAAAAAATTGCCAAACACAACAAGAAAAAGGAAATTCCACCTGATTTCAAAGAGAAACAACAGGAAGAATGCAGAAGAGAGTGATGGTGATGAAGCAGATGCCTCTGATTCTAGTATACAGGTTGATATTACGGAGAGTAGAAAACTTCAAAATGTAGCTTCCTCCAGTGAATCATTGTATCAGTATTTTTGTGGACAGTTGTTCAACTATGGCATCTTCAAATGGAGAGTTAAATCAGCTACAAAGAATGTTGTTGTCATGAATGATTACGATTGTAACACTGGTGAATTTATGGTTTGTATATATTTTTTGACTTTTTAATATTTTTTAGGTTATTGGTTCTACAGCTGTTTAACAACCTTTAGGCATGTTTTGTAACTTTATACTATTTATATTTTGTAGCATTTTGAATATGTCCATGTATTTTCAACGACCACAAGTACTGGTCCAACCTATTATTGCAATTGCAAAATATTTTCTGTATCTCAAACCTGTGTTGAAGCTCCAGAAAGATTTGATGTTAGGTGGCTGGGTGTTTCTTGTTTACATGTGAGATTGCTAGCCAGTGTTGCTTCACTTCTCCCATCTTCTGATCATATTCCAGAGCCTGTGAGTGCTGATGTCAGCCTTGTGAATATGTCAGTTATTAATGATGGCTTAAAGTGCTCAGAAACAGTTGTTGAGGAACTTCCTGCTAAATTAAATGTTCGCAAATTCTCGATCACCCATGAAGATTCTGCTGCAATTGTATCTCTTTTCAAAGTGTCTGGAACAAATAGAAAAGTTGTTCAATGCAAAAATTCGTTATGTGTTATTGACAAAGGATCAAAAAGGTCAATCAAAAACATAACCACTGCTTTTGACTTATGTCCTCATTTGGTGTCATTTCGAGACTTCTATTTGACCAATAATGAATCTGATGACGTTGATGATATCAGTGATGAAGATAGTAATAATGCTAATTTTCTTCCTGATAATAAGGTGTGTACTTTCTATTATCTATTTTTTTTTTTACTTTTAAACTATATATTCCCAATCTATTTAAGTGTATTATCAGTGGACTTATTTTCTTTTATTTGTTAACGGCATAAAACCACGCTACAGTTATTATTAACCACCATACACAACCTGACAATAAAGTTAGACTACACGACTGTTACGTAAGTTACACATTGTATTTCCAAAGCGAAGGTCGCTGGTTCAAATCCAGCTCTTCTGAAATGAAGATAGCTCAGTGGTTAGAGCGTCGCTTACCATTTGTAAGACAATAAGCTTGACTATTAAAGAATGAAAATTACAAAGTGCATGCACAATGATAAACTCGACCAGTTAAGTCTTAAAATTTAAATTCTAGAGGTTTTGCTCCTCTAGAGAATATGCTCATATAAAGGAACACAATTCTTCCTTTTTCCAAGGAGATAATTGGCACAAAAATTGAACAAACAAACAGACAGAGAGAGTAGGACAGGACTTCTGTAAAGGGTACAAGGGTTTCGACTCATATTCCTGAACCAAGGTACCCAAAATGTCTAGCTGAGTCACCTCAAAAGAGGTATGCGAACAGTCTTCAGCAGGAACTAGACATTTCTTTCATCCATAACTTTTCATCTGTCCTACTCTGTACAATCTTGTGTGACTGGGGTAAGAAGTGGAGTCGTCACTCTCCAAAGATAAGACCAGTGCAGTCAAACCCCCTTGCTAACATAATTTTTTTTTTTTTCCTTTTTGACTGGGGTAATAAGTGGAGTCGTCACTCTCCAAAGATAGGACCTGGTACAGTCAACCCCCCTTGCTGGCGTAATTTTTATTTGTTTTTCGCTTTTATTTTGACTGGGGTAATAAGTGGAGTCGTCACTCTCCAAAGACAAGACTACAAAAAAAAAATAGAAAAATAATAAAAATAAAAATAAAAAAATAAAAATAAAATAAGGATACTCAAAACCCCTTGCTGACATAAACCGGACTGTGGTGCTAACTGCAATTTACCTAAGCTCTTCAAGGAAAAGGATGTAAGGTTGTACACCATTAAGCAAGCTTTGTTTGCAAGGGACCACTGCTCTGTCGTTGCAATGAAACCACTTACCATGCACTTGGTTATAAGCAACAGTAGTGTAATGGCCATTGTTCAAATTTCCAGAGTGGTTAATTACAGCCCGTAAGTTGTAGTGCTTGCGACAAGAGACTTCACTGTCTACAGTGATAGGTATAGAAACGGTGCCCGGGTAAGATGTGACAGGAGAACAAACCTTAGACACAAGACCTTTGTTATAGGCAAAGCGCTTTAATTGCAAAACCAAAATTGAACTACACTCTGCGACCTCTTTTTCAACTGTTGCAGTTTGGTAACTATTGCAGTAGTGACAGAAGTACGAGTTGACACCTGACAATTCTTCGCTCTCCAAAAAGGTATCTATTGAAGATTGCACAGTCGATGTCAAGGGCAGTCGAAGAAATGGACTTACCTGCTCAGAGGTGCTAATATTATTGCAAGTGCTGCAAGTTGTGCAGATTTTCACACGAGTGTTGAATAATCTACCAAAGAAAGGAAAGGCTAAGGACAACTCTGGTATGAGATACTCGAGAATCTCTAGGGCATCTTGCTGAGAGAACGGATTAAAAGCAGCGCCCCTTGCATTAGAAACATGGCCTTTTAATGCATTTAGAAATGAAGAAGGGTTTACTGGAACCTTGGAGGAGGATAATTTGCGTAGAATACTTACAAAACTTTTACCTATCGCCATATTGGAATCATTTGCAGAGATGGCTGTGGCGACTGCGGGTAACACATAAAAACATTGCAAGATGGAATTGATGTAACATGTGTTGCCCAAATTTAGCAAGCCGCTGTTGCTGCCTAGTGATTCTTGTGCAGGCAAGGTAGTGGAGCTCTTTGTTACGCCCTGGGGATTCGTGTCCTTAAAGCTAGTGGTCGAAGTTGCTTGTGACTTGGATGATTTCTTTGAAACAGTTGGTATCAATTGAGCGGTATGCTGTGGATCCCTACCAGGATGAATCCAAGACAAAGAATCTCGAGATAGCCAGATGTAAAACGACGATCCAATAGATGACTCAGTAAGAGATTTCAGAGTGGAACGCACAGACATGTTAGAAAAGCCGAGGCGACGGAGGCAGATTCTAACTGTTTCGGAACAAAATCCCCTAGCTCCTACTTCAACAGCAAAGAAATGCACAGACCAATTGTTTAATCTCATGACAGAACAAAGTGACGAGTATTTATCAACCTTAACTCCATGCCAAGTCTCCATGTTCTCTTCGCATGGGCAAGTTAATTCAAGGATAATTACAGTTTTGGTCATGGCAGAAGTTAAAAGTATGTCCGGACGAAGTTGAGTTACAGCAAGATAAGGTGGTACTGATAATGAGGTGACAAAACAGCAAGCTGTAATGATAATACTTGTCTAAAGACAGGTGGTTATGGCTATGTAGAGGTTATACCCTCTAAAGATTCCGAAATAATCCAAAATCTTCCTCGTTGCAAGGATTTGGCAAATTATACGATGACCACTTTGACTAACATTTAAGGTTGAATCTAAGTCTGACAATAATCTCCAATCGGAGGCCAGGTGAAGGATTCCTTGAATTTTCGAACGCTTTTTGGTGGGAAGACGTTTACCAGCTGGAACAAAGGATATTTTATGACATCTAGATGGTTTTGCTGGCTCATAATCGGATAAGAACTTCTGAATGGCTGTCACTAACACACGTACAACAGTATCGTGGCGGTACGTAAATCTACCTTGTGAAAGGGCTAATTTACAAGCGCCTAAAATGTGGGACACGTTACAAGAGGGTTTTTTACATAGGGTGCAACTTTTTTCATTTTAAATTCCCCACTTGACAAGATTTGTAGGAGAAGGAAGCGTGTCATAGGTTGCGCCGATGCAAAACGAAGATAAACATTGCGGCAGAGACAGTAGGTTCTTCCAAGTATTCTTTTCGACCAAAATTCAACGAAACAACACAAACTGAGTGCGTATAAGCAATAAAATCAGAGCCTAGTCTTCAATTCGAAAGTTTTTCTCCTGAAAAACAGTTTTTCGACCAAAATTCAACGAAACAACACAAACGGAGTGCGTATAAGGAATAAAATCATAGCCTAGTCATCAATTCGAAAGTTTTTCGCCTGAAAAACAGTTTTTCGACCAAAATTCAACGAAACAACACAAACTGAGTGCGTATGAGGAATAAAATCATAGCCTAGTCATCAATTCGAAAGTTTTTCGCCTGAAAAACAGTTTTTCGACCAAAATTCAACGAAACAACACAAACTGAGTGCGTATAAGCAATAAAATCATAGCCTAGTCTTCAATTCGAAAGTTTTTCGCCTGAAAAACAGTTTTTCGACCAAAATTCAACGAAACAACACAAACGGAGTGCGTATAAGGAATAAAATCATAGCCTAGTCTTCAATTCGAAACTTTTTCTCCTGAAAAACAGTTTTTCGACCAAAATTCAACGAAACAACACAAACGGAGTGCGTATAAGGAATAAAATCATAGCCTAGTCTTCAATTCGAAACTTTTTCTCCTGAAAAATATTCTTTTCGACCAAAATTCTACGAAACAACACAAACTGAGTGCGTATAAGCAATAAAATCATAGCCTAGTCTTCAATTCGAAAGTTTTTCTCATGAAAAACAGTTTTTCGACCAAAATTCAACGAAACAACACAAACGGAGTGCGTATAAGGAATAAAATCATAGCCTAGTCTTCAATTCGAAACTTTTTCTCCTGAAAAACAGTTTTTCGACCAAAATTCAACGAAACAACACAAACGCAGTGCGTATAAGGAATAAAATCATAGCCTAGTCTTCAATTCGAAACTTTTCCCCCTGAAAAACAGTTTTTCGACCAAAATTCAACGAAACAACACAAACGGAGTGCGTATAAGGAATAAAATCATAGCCTAGTCTTCAATTCGAAACTTTTTCTCCTGAAAAATATTCTTTTCGACCAAAATTCAACGAAACAACACAAACTGAGTGCGTATAAGCAATAAAATCAGAGCCTAGTCTTTAATTCGAAAGTTTTTCTCCTGAAAAACAGTTTTTCGACCAAAATTCAACGAAACAACACAAACGGAGTGCGTATAAGCAATAAAATCATAGCCTAGTCTTCAATTCGAAAGTTTTTCTCCTGAAAAACAGTTTTCAACGAAACAACACAAACGGAGTGCGTATAAGGAATAAAATCATAGCCTAGTCATCAATTCGAAAGTTTTTCGCCTGAAAAACAGTTTTTCCACCAAAATTCAACGAAACAACACAAACTGAGTGCGTATAAGGAATAAAATCATAGCCTAGTCATCAATTCGAAAGTTTTTCGACCAAAATTCAACGAAACAACACAAACTGAGTGCGTATAAGCAATAAAATCATAGCCTAGTCTTCAATTCGAAAGTTTTTCTCATGAAAAACAGTTTTTCGACCAAAATTCAACGAAACAACACAAACTGAGTGCGTATAAGCAATAAAATCATAGCCTAGTCTTCAATTCGAAAGTTTTTCGCCTGAAAAACAGTTTTTCGACCAAACAACACAAACGGAGTGCGTATAAGGAATAAAATCATAGCCTAGTCATCAATTCGAAAGTTTTCCCCCTGAAAAACAGTTTTTCGACCAAAATTCAACGAAACAACACAAACGGAGTGCGTATAAGGAATAAAATCATAGCCTAGTCTTCAATTCGAAACTTTTTCTCCTGAAAAATATTCTTTTCGACCAAAATTCAACGAAACAACACAAACTGAGTGCGTATAAGCAATAAAATCAGAGCCTAGTCTTTAATTCGAAAGTTTTTCTCCTGAAAAACAGTTTTTCGACCAAAATTCAACGAAACAACACAAACGGAGTGCGTATAAGCAATAAAATCATAGCCTAGTCTTCAATTCGAAAGTTTTTCTCCTGAAAAACAGTTTTCAACGAAACAACACAAACGGAGTGCGTATAAGGAATAAAATCATAGCCTAGTCATCAATTCGAAAGTTTTTCGCCTGAAAAACAGTTTTTCGACCAAAATTCAACGAAACAACACAAACTGAGTGCGTATAAGGAATAAAATCATAGCCTAGTCATCAATTCGAAAGTTTTTCGACCAAAATTCAACGAAACAACACAAACTGAGTGCGTATAAGCAATAAAATCATAGCCTAGTCTTCAATTCGAAAGTTTTTCTCATGAAAAACAGTTTTTCGACCAAAATTCAACGAAACAACACAAACTGAGTGCGTATAAGCAATAAAATCATAGCCTAGTCTTCAATTCGAAAGTTTTTCGCCTGAAAAACAGTTTTTCGACCAAAATTCAACGAAACAACACAAACGGAGTGCGTATAAGGAATAAAATCATAGCCTAGTCTTCAATTCGAAACTTTTTCTCCCGAAAAACAGCTTTTCGACCAAAATTCAACGAAACAACACAAACGCAGTGCTTATAAGGAATAAAATCATAGCCTAGTCTTCAATTCGAAACTTTTTCTCCTGAAAAATATTCTTTTCGACCAAAACTCTACGAAACAACACAAACTGAGTGCGTATAAGCAATAAAATCATAGCCTAGTCTTCAATTCAAAAGTTTTTCTCCTGAAAAACAGTTTTTCGACTAAAATTCAACGAAACAACACAAACGCAGTGCGTATAAGGAATAAAATCATAGCCTAGTCTTCAATTCGAAACTTTTTCTCCTGAAAAACAGTTTTTCGACCAAAATTCAACGAAACAACACAAACGCAGTGCGTATAAGGAATAAAATCATATGAATTTCGCGGAAGAAATTTTCGCTAATCGAATCAAAGAAAAAATAATTAATTATCGATTTACTTTTTCCCCTCAATCCATTAAAATTCATCATAGAACATAGCAGAATATTTCGTTCTTTTTCAATGTTTTGAGACTGGAGTGATGAACGCCCTTTTTTCACTTCAACGTTAATATCGACATCTTATATTATATCTCTTATTGTACAGGGATGTCTCGAAATACCTTGCAGGGTTAAAGTCTTTATGCCTCGTGCAATAAGAAAAAAAATATAGTTGCCATTCACAAATACCTGTTATCAGTAGCATACTATTAAAGAAGACATAGGGAATAGAGCTATTTGTGATAATTTCGCGGAAATGTTTTTCGCGAATTGACCTATTTTAAAAAGTTTTGCAGAAGAAACTTTTACAAATAGCGGAATTCGCGAAAAGTTCTTCCATTGAGGTATTAATTGATTACTTTCAGAACGGTATTTCTCTTCAAATGTTTCATAGAGGCCTTTATTTCATGTGTATGGATTGATTGTTGTTCTGGGAATTTTTTCTAAAATGCTTTTTGTAGACATAAGTTGCTAAAACAACCGAATCTCATATGTATGGATTGCCTTTAAAAACAGAAGTTCTCTTTAAAATTTGTTGTAAAGGCCTTGTTAAAAAATGTTAAATTAATTTATGTGTATGGATTGATTGTTCTTCAGGGAATATTTTTTAAAATGCTTTTTGTAGATATAAGTTGCTAAAACAACCGAAACTCGTATGTATGGATTGCTTTTAGAAACAGAAATTCTCTTAAAATTGTTTTGTAAAGGCCTTATTAAAAAATGTTAAATTATTTTATGTGTATGGATTGATTGTTGGCCTGAGAATTCTCCCTAAGTGCTTTGTATTGGCATATATTGCTGAAGCAACCGAATCTTATTCTTATGGACTGCTTTAAAAAACGGAATTCCTCTTAAAAATGTTTTGCAAAACACTTATTTAAAAATGTAAACTTCAATTATGTGCATGATTGCTTCTTGAAATAAGAATTCTTTAATGGTTTGGATAGGCATTGGTAGGCTGTAAGCAAATAAATAAACCATATGTAATTAGTTTTAATAATTTATCAAAAGTATAATTATATAATTTATACTTTATTTTATAAATACAACGACAAAGTAAATATCAGTCAGAACAATATTAGACAAGGAAATATTTTGCACAACCACGTCTGTGGTATTATAGTTGGATTCATGCATCTTTTCAGTTTTGCGATTTAATGTCAATAAAGCTGATGTAATTTATAATCACATTAGGTATGTCGCTCAAAACAGCTTCCAAATAAACTTTTGATAAACTTTTATTTTAGATCAGAATCACTAACTAAATCATTGTGCTTAATGCATATTCATTCCATTGCACTTTCTAATATGAAATTCACTAGAAATAAAAATGACAAACCAATAGAACAATTCTCTCAAATTTTGCACACAATAATTGATAAGAATGTACAGATTTGGTAATATAAAAGGGTTCGACTATTGTGTTATTAAGACTTTTTAAATTGAAATAAGAACAGACACTTAGTAGTTGAATTTGCATTGAGTTTATATATAAAATAGAAATTTAAAAAGTAAATAGTTTTATAACTGAAAAAAAAGAAAAAACAGCACCAACATTCATCTATTAAAAAAGAGATTAAATATTTAGGATAAAATTATAAACTTCACTTGTTTCAGGGATATATCTCTACTGTCCTCGCCATAGTAGCTTTGGCTGTCCATACTATAAAAAAATAAGTACACAACATAACGAAACAAAAGCAGGAATTTGAACTATCTGTTAAAAATATTTATGACTCCTGTATATTTTTTTAAATGAGTTATGTGAAACTTCAACAAATATACAAAGTTTCCTCAAAAAATTATTTTTTAACATTCACAATAAATATATCTAGAAACATCTATAACGAAGCATAAAATACATGATAAAAAATGGAAACTCATGTCTTCTTAATTGAGCAAACTTTCTCAGGTAAAACTTGAGCCTAAATGTTCTTCCATTTAACATTTAATGTGTACAAAAAGACTCAAAAACTCACACCCTAAAATATATTTAAATATATTTAAAATAACTAATATTTATTATGACAGAACAAATGTTCTGTCATAATGAATATTGTGGTTACAGTGTGTATTTTCAAACAGGCACTGAATTTTCTTAGTTAATTTTATAACATTTCTAGTATATACAAGTCCCAGCAATGATTGAAGGTGGGGGTGGGAGAACTGTAGCTGCCATGCTAAAAAGCTACCATTTAAAGTAATTAATTTCACAAAACATCAACTAAAATAGTATTGTTACAGATAGGTAGGGTTTTTAAGTTTTTAATTTTTGGCCAGCTATACCTTTAAATGATTTGCCAATGTTTACAAAAAGCTTTTTGTATACATGAGCATGCTTTCTAATACGTAAAAAAAACAGAACCAAATAAGGTATATAAAATGCCTACTAAAGAAATTTATACATTTTTTAAACACAGTGTCTGTACATGTCTATTGAAAGCAGTTCTAGAGTTTGTATAGTAACATCTCAAGTCATCATTATGCATGACAGTTTTTTTTATGGTGAGATTGCCCGGATGATTATGAGATAACAAGACAGCAAGCTGTGATGATGGAACTGGTCTAACGACCCTTAAAGTTAAAATTGTAGAGGTTACACCCTCTAAAGATCAAAACGCAGTGCAAGATCTCCCTTTTTGCAAGGATAATCTGTAGATTCAAGGTAATTGAACCAAACAACCCTCTCTACACAATACAATACGTACAACTAACGGTCGGTACACAAAAACTGACAACATGAAAACAGAAGACAGACAACAATACAACAAAGAATTTACTATAAAAATAAATAAATAAATTGACTTTGACTTTGACTGTAGGGTGCAGAAAAACTTTTTCTGGGAGTTTTTTTCAAATTTATTTTTTAGCAAAACTAAACCATATTTTGAATGCATGACCATGCATTCAAAATATGGAAAGCAGAACATATTTATGACAGCCCAGCCTTATTTGAACTGGTATACTATAATAGAGCACAGCATCCCTTTATGGTGGTACTTAAAATTGGCAGAAAAAAGGAATACCTTTATCACGGAATCCCTGATTTGTAGGTTTGGTCCAACTGGCAAATACACTCGTTTAAAGAACAAGAATTTTTGAGCATCTTATAGATGGTTTCCTCTGTGTACATTTCCAACATTAGGGTGTTTTGGCTCTGTCGTATATGTAGCAGGAAAAAAGATGGAGACAATACGTGAAACGAGGCCATCCTCAGTCCATTTATCCATACAAAGGCATTGGTAATACTATAAATGGATTCAAATAAATCACAAGGCATCAATCTGCTCCAATGATGTTTCCGTGAGAAGAAATCCATACAAAAGATCTCTGTCTGGTCCAATCTTTAGCATTTTTTCAAAAGTCAAAAGAGCTAAACACTAAAAGTAAACAAATAACATCATGTGGGAATACATCTATAAATGCTGCAACACAGTAGGCAAATACATCATCATCATCATCATCATCATTCTCGGCTTAACGTCCGTTTTCCATGCTAGCATGGGTTGGACGGGGTATATTAATGACTCTCTTCCAATCTGATCTAGACTGTGTTAGATCTAAACTCAACTTCCTCTGTATCAAGTCTGTCCTTATAACCTCCTGCCAAGTCTTTCTCGGTCTGCCTCTGGGCTTTGCCCCAGGAACTATCAAGTCTCTACCCTTTCTTACCCAATTATCCTCCTCCATTCGTTCCAAGTGCCCCAGCCAATTCAATCTTTTTATCTGGATAACATCTTTAATTCTACGGATACTTAGCCTGTTTCTTAGCTCATCTGAACTCTTTCTGTCTCTCAGACTGGCGTTACACATCCACCTAACCATTATCATATCATTCCTTTCTAAACGGTCAAGATCTTCCTGCTTCTTCCTACTTTAAAAAATGTTAATTTTTACGTACAGATACGGTGTATGTAGCTAGCTATTATAGCTAGCTACCACATATCCCGCAATGCCATTTAAAAAATATGTATATATTTTTCATAGCTATTTATTCTAAAGTTTATCTGTCTGTTGTTATCAAGTCAACAGAAAGTCAAAACATTAAATAGGATGAAGAAATTTAAGGAGTGTTGATGTTTGGAGGAAATGGCTGGCTGGCTGGCTTCTGTGCATGATAAAAAATCATTTGCATACAGCTTATAGTAAATACTGCAGGGGGGGGGGGAGCTAAACTTAACAATGATGGAGAAGAATCCTTAAGAATAATACCTGGCACATTTTCCTTACTATATTACCAAAATTTTCTTCAAAAATGCTAGACAGCTAGAGCCTTGGAAGCAACTGTATGCAAACAGAGCGGCCATTATGAGACAAGTAAAGGCAACCAATCACATGCGCTCATACCGATACATTGCGCTCATACCAATACATTACGTCATTTATACATAGTCTGAAAAGTGAATGTTAAGTGTATGGTAATACCGGATTAGGAAAGCCAATGAATTTAGGTTGTGCTGAAACAAACACTTAATTTTTAAACAATAAGAAATGGTTGATTTGCTGTTTTAGCTCAGTGTGTTGAACTTTAACTGCACTTTTTGCGGAGCGTAGCGGAGCCTATTTCCTCATTATATAAGCCAAATATAAGGGAAAAGAAGTACGATGGAGAGTATATAGCATTTCTATGCGATTTCGTCCCTATACATCCGAATTATAAAAATTCAAACAAAAAATCACAGTAATCCAGCAATTTAATGTGGTCATTCTTTAGTACAGTTTATAGTAAGCGAGACAACGTGTTTATCAAGGAGCAAAGCGATGGAGTGTCCTGCATTTTGGCATAGATATAGTAAAAGGGTTTGTTTACCTGATCAACCATTTAGTGCAGACAAATTCATCATGATATCAGTCCAAGCATATCGTGCCACCATCGGTTCTTTTTATAATGTAGCCGCTAGTCACTCCAATAACATTAAGAATGGTAGAAATATTCACACACAATCAGGAATGTTTTTTGACAATCTTGATAATAACAACCACTTTATTCATTTTTTGAAACTTTTTATTTCGATAATTTTCATGTGTTGTCTGAGCTGTAACATCAATCTTGCATGTTTGAAGTTACTGTTATTGTTATCCGGGGATATTGAAAGCAATCCTGGACCCTTCAATAACAATGATATTGACTTCCAAATAACACTACAAGAATCTTATGCTGCCCATCTTCTAAATCAGTCAAATTCTGCAGACCATATAGTTGCTTATGCTAGAAGTATTGGTCTGTTGAATATAACATATCGAGAAAATACAATAGGGGATGGCAACTGCTTTTATAGAGCAATAGTACAGCAATTTAATCGCCCTGAGATCAGACAAATTGTACCCCCTGAACTACATTTTCAGGATCATCTCCAACTGCGAGAAGCTGTGGTCAAATTTGTTCGCAAAAATAGTGATATGGAAATTTTTAAAAATAACAGAGACTTTTTATTTACAAAACCAGAAGAGTGGGAACATGACTTACATACTCAATCAAGGCCTACTGTTTATGTTGAAGAGATTTTCATACGTGCTACTGCAATAATGCTGGGCATCAACATTTTGATAACATCAGATACTAGTACTGCATTACATCCATATACCCTTATTAGTTTTAGTCATGATGAAACACATGATATTTCTGGTGAACAACAAGTCGCACATCTATTGACTGATGGTACCACTACAGGTGCTTTCATGTTGCTTGGAAGGGTTAATGACAATCATTACCAATCGCTGATCTTTGATGACAATGTGAGCATTCCTCCTGTTACATCACTCAGTCCACCTAAGAAAGTTCCTTGTTTGTCATCAAAAAGTACAATCCAGCCTGAAAATATAACCAATCAGGCTGGTGAAAAGGAAGTGACTACTTTGAAGGAAAGTCAAGATCTTTCAGTAGAGAAAATACTGGAATCTCTTATGTCTTCTTATAAAACAACAAAAAAGAAAAATGATAGAGAATATGCTCTAAAGCAAAAGTGTCTTCAGTTGAATATTAAATATGAAGAACCTGAAGTCAATGAAACAATTATCGAAACAAAAAGAAGGCGCTCTCGAATATATTATAGATGCAGAAAAGCCGTTTGTAAAACAGCTGTGGGTAAACAGAAAAATTCAAATTTAAAAAAACCGACCTGTTACACTGCCAATCACTACACACAATCAGAAAAATATTTTGTCAACAAATTTACCAACCACACAACAGTCCATACTAACAAATTTATCAACCCTACAGTCAATCTCAACAGTTGTCACAGGCAACCAGTCCAGTGATCAAGACAACATTTTTGGAAGTGAAACTGCCACCATTCATCAAAATCCTGATGTAGTGGCTGCTGTAATACAGTTTGAAGAAGGTGAGAAATTACATAGTTTATCAACCTGTAAAACTTGTCTTGAAACTCGACCAGTATTTCATGCAACACCTCCAATAAGACCTACTGCAAAAAATGAAACAAAACCAATTACCGTTAAGCCATGGAAAATATTCAGCGATGGTAGGTGTGATAGGTGTCACAGGGAGAGTCTTAGTCGTTTTAAAAAGAATGTGAAGACGCCTGCTAGATTTTCAGGTATACTGTCAGCTGATAATGACGACTTGGGTCCGTTACAAGATAACATCCGTCATAATGATATGCATTTTTCACCAGTACCACCATATCTCCAAAATTTGACCATACTGGAAGTAGCGTTGATTCGTCGTATCACTGTTATCATGAATATACACCTCCTAAGATATGGCATGCTTGCATCAAAAGGACATTGTATCAGTTTCCCTCAAAGAATGCAAATTGCTAAAGAATTGCCATCGTTACCATCGGATGTTGGAATAGTGGTTATTAGAAAGAAGGGAAGTCAAAATTCGGTTCAACAATATACCGTGCAAAGGGTTAAAGTTGAAAATCATTACGAGGGCTGTGTTTTGGATACCCAGAAGGGGGTGTTGAATGTCAAGATACTAAAAATAAACATCAATACAATGGCTCTGATCACATTGACAAACCTCTAAAAGGACGCTACTTCCAGTTCCTGCCAAATGAATACTATAAGGATGTCTCAATAAAATATGACCGCATTCTAAATTTACCAGAGATACGTTCTGAACTACCTGATTTGCCAGTTGTGGAATTGCCAAATATCATACCAGAAGGAGATAAGGGTCCTGCTGAAAATCAATTTCAACAACACCTACCTGAAGATGATGAGAGTATAACCCGTTCTGGTTTAGTGTGCCCCGTTGAACCTAAAGATGCTGACAAAGAGTTACGAACAATACTCGAAAAGCTCTTGGGTTCTGAAGATGCGGTTAATCAAGCTCTTCAACATGGCACTGTTGCAAATGCAAATTTGGAATATACAAGAGAACAGCCTATTCGGGAATTAAAAACTCCGGGTTTTTTTACTATGGCATACCCAACTGTTTTTATTAATGGAAATTGTGACTTAACTGTTCCAAGATTGAATAAAATTAACTTTGAAGAATACATCGAACATATATATTATTGTTCTGATAATCGTGTAGCACGTCATCCGTACTTGAAATTTTTCTTATTGAACATGCGTTTGCGAATGCAAGCATTGCAGCAGGGTAGCTTTCTTGTTTCACAACAATTAAATGATGCTCACCTCACAATCGCTGAACTGAGAGATAATTTACAAAATGATGATGATTCAGTTCCACGAAAAATTATTAGCATTGGTAAAAACCTGGTGAATACCGATCCATACTGGAGAGACCAAAAAAAAAATTGGATGCCATGTTGTTTTTAGACGAAATGAATTTGGCGATTTACCAGCATATTTTGATACCAACAGTTGCGCAGAATTTCATTGGAAACCGTTGCATGAACTACTTATTAAGTATCATGCGTTAATAAACAATTTAAATGAAGATGCTGTACGGCAGCAAATGGAGAGCGACAATAAATTTAAACGGGAAATGATTTTACAAAATCTTCATATCGTCACGCAGTATTTCGATGCAAGGACTATAAATTACTTTGCCACAGTCAGCAAGGAAGTATTTCAATATGATGACTATTGGTTGCGATATGAATTTGCTAAAAGTCGAGGTGAGATACATGGACACTCGATAATATCGTCATCTAAACATGCCCAAAAGGTAAAAACTATCATGGATGGCTTCTCTGATAATTTTCCAGACTCTCAAGCATCCAAAACTGCAGTGCAGGAACTTCAAAATTGGTTGCAAACAACAAATGAAGACAGTGATGACATTATTTCACCCATGTTAACCTCACTGCATCCTGCCGGGGGAAATGAAATTATAGATACTTCTGGAATTAGAACTTGGGTTCCGAACAAAGATCAATGGGCAAGACCGGAAGGGACTCAAGCTCCACCAGACCATAACCCATTAGCGCAAGAACTTTTGGATGTCGCTAGTCATGAGGGTGGTATAAAGGAGCAACATACCCATCTTGTGAACAGAATTGGCCTCCATAATTGTAATTCTAATTGTTTGCGTTATCGCCGTAAGAATAAAAAAGATACTGCTCCACAGAAGTACTGTCGCTTTCATTTTGGCGATCTTGATCCACAAACCAAAAAAACAAGTGGTAAAGAGATTCATCCTTTTAATGCTGTCATAACAGAGGGGGAACATCCTAGATATGAGGGACCTCGCGATCATCCTCGCTTGATGATGCATGTAAAAACACGCCTACTTAGTTGGCTAGCAAATTGTGACAGTCAACCCATTATCGATCAGGACCTTCTCGCACAACAAAAATACATTGCTAGTTATGCTTGCAAAGGGGCTGCTTCCACCGAAGACTTGGTACATGTTTATCGGCATCTCATTGAAAACACTGCTGATGGAAGCACTGTTAAAAATTTGGCTCAACGACTACTTCAAAAAATTGATGGTCTAGTAGATGTACCAGGTGCTGCGGCAGATTTCATTAATAGTGGTGGCCGTTTGACTAGATGTACCAGGAATTTTCGATCCATTGGTATCAGTGGCTTCCGAGCCTTGGATACGTCTGGTGAAGATGGAACCGTTACAAAGAGTAGCACATTGGATAAATACTTGAGCGATAAGCGTAGAGAAACTGAGCCAGAAATATCCTTATGGAACTGGAGCAAGAAATGTAATTGTACCTGCAAAGTAGATCACGTGCCAGTTTTTACAGGAATATCTACAAAACCTGTTTGGCCTGTTACTGAGGACTATGCAAAAGCTATGCTCATTATATTTTCTGTTGGAACGTGGCATAATACCGAAGAATTGAAGGGACAACATGAGTCATTTGCTGCTGCTTTGGCTTCCCTTGTTCAAACTGAAGAATGTCCATCAATATTAATTGATTCATTGAAAGAGGCTAAACAATCTTTCGATAAAAAGAGCAAGAGAACACGAAGTCACACTAATGTAATCAATATTCCAACCGATACTCAGTCTTCAGATCAATCATCACAATACACAGATGCAAGTTCTCAATGTTCCCAAAATTCCGCCATTGCAGAAATAAACATAGGCAGATCAATAATGAGAGATATTGCTAAGCACCATGTTGCTGATATCAGTGAGCCGAATGTACAACAGGTTCTTCCCAATGGAGGGCCTATGTTTGATTGGAATAATTATGCAATTCAAAGTTTTGGTAGTCAATGGCCCATTAATGCTGACACATGGTTACAATCTATATCTGAAGAAGCGGAAAGAAATGAATTGCAGCATGCTGAAGATTGTACCTTACCCCAAATAAACATCTTAAATGCTAATGAATTACAAAGAACAGTCATAGGTATAAATCTTCAGCATTTATTACAAGTCGCAAAAGGAACTTTGCCAACAGGTACCCAGCCATTGCGTTTATTAATACAAGGAACAGCTGGTGTTGGGAAAACATTCATCATTACTGCGCTCACTAGAATCGTTCGCCGTATTTTTAAGCGAAATTGTGCTGTTATGAACTTGGCCCCAACTGGTGCAGCATCAGTCCTCATACCTAATGGTCGGACTATACATTCAATGACTCCACCACCACACAAACTGAAAAAAGATAAGAATTTAAATTCTGTCCAGCTTTCTGACTATCCGTTGGGTGATGTATCTCTAAGAAAGCTGAGAAAGTATACAGGCATGCATGAAAACAATGAACTGAAATTATTTCAACTTAATATTGATGAACGTAGCATGCAGTCAAAGCTTCTTGTGGCCTGGTGCAGCCAAAGATTATGTGAGGCAACAGGATACTTTGATAATTATTATGGAGGTGTACCAACTGTCAATTTCTTTGGGGACCTTGGTCAACTTGGACCAATTCGTGCTTTCGATCTACATCAGCCACCAAAACACGATGATTCCACAATCAACTTTGCTGGTTATGCAATCTATCGCTCGTTTCAACATGTTATCGTTCTTACAGAGACCATGCGCCAAGGCCCAGATCAGTTGGATCTTTTACAACGACTACTTAGAATACGTAATGGTTCGATCACTCAACAAGATTGGCAGGATATAAATAGTCGTTACGAAAATGCTTTGCCCCATACCGAAAAATGTAACTTTCTTCATGGTCGCGTCCTTACATTAATGGAAACATGGAATGAAGTTAATGAAGAAAACCATAATAAATTAGCTAACCTTGGTGTCCCAGTTGCTGTTATTCCATCAAGAGGACATGGTAAACATCACTCTTTAACTGATAAGCAACTGGGTCAAATACCACTAAGATCTTTAATGGCAGTTGGTGCAACTGTAATCCTTACCAAGAACCAAAAGGGTCTTACAGGCCTTGGCCTAAATAATGGTGCCATGGGAAAAGTAATTGCAATCCTTTATTCACCAAATATGTCACCACCTGAATTTCCAATAGCTGTTGTAGTCGATTTCCCAAATTATAAAGGCCCGTCATGGATTCAAGAACATCCAAAATGGATACCAATTACTGCTGTTGAAGGTCGATGTGAGTCTGATTGTTGCAGCAGAAATGGCCTGCCGTTAATGCCAGGATATGCAATAACTATTGCCAAAAGTCAAGGTATGTCAATTGGAGATGGTAAAACTGCCACCCATATGCGTATCAAGTTACAACAATCCATTCAGATGGAAAAAAACAACCTTGGTACAGCTTACACTGCATTCTCAAGATGCGAAAAAGAAAGGAATTGGGCACTTGTCGAACCAATTACACAAGAACGACTCTTGTATATTAATACACATCCCCGTATGAAAGCTAGACAAGAGGAAGAGAAACGACTAAAAGCATTATCTAATGAAACTGTCAAAAAATTCAATATCACTATGGAAAAGTATATTAACTTGTTGAAAGAACTTGACGAGTTTTGTGATGATGGTATTGAAGATGCAGTTTGTCCTTCACCATCTGTAAATTGCACATGTATAATGATAATGAGGTGACAAAACAGCAAGCTGTAATGATAATACTTGTCTAAAGACAGGTGGTTATGGCTATGTAGAGGTTATACCCTCTAAAGATTCCGAAATAATCCAAAATCTTCCTTGTTGCAAGGATTTGGCAAATTATACGATGACCACTTTGACTAACATTAAAGTAACACAGTACACAGGAACAAAGAAGAACAACAGAAAACATTAAACAAAACAATGATAAAAACAGCTACAGTTTAGAGACAATAAAAACAAGCGATTCAGTGCATAAAATAAATTAAACTTATTAAAGTGAATATCCTTTAACGGATAAATTTCAAAGGAATTCATTACGAATTCGTAGATAAGAAAAAGCAGGCACACGTGTTAATGGGCCCAACACTCAGCCCTACACAGATCATTGCTGCAATGGACCAGCCTAACAACAGGACCAGCTTGTCGTAATTGAGGTTTTATGCTACTAAGATCGAAAAATTATAACCCCATTTGGCTGTTTTAAAAGGAACTCGGGTCAGCAGGATCGTCAATCCTGAAGGCCAAGTGAGCGAACTTGGTCTCCCTACTGGACTGGGGTAACAAGTGGGATGGTCAACCCCAAAGACAAGACAAAACGTCAAGCCCCCTTGCTATGCTTCTTACATGGTCTCAAGAAAGAGAAAGGAGTGAGCAAACTCCACTTTCACGGTGGGTTGACCAATCAATGCCTATCTCATTCCTAATGATAATTACAATCTAAATTCACCTATTTTGCAGACAATCACAATCTTGGCCATTAAAAACCCTTCTAATCTGAACAAGGTGCAAATGCAACCTGAACAAGGTGCATTAACATTACAGCATTATACTGATTATTAATAGTGTTGTTGGAGGTGGAGGTGGAGGGTCATAACACAGCCTTACAAAGGTCTGTGATTGTTACATTAACCATGGAGACATTTAATATCCAGTTGCTTACCAATTCACCCGTACCCCATCTATCATCATACCACAATACCATACCGTTTTGACTTATTGCAATTAGAACATATCGTCTGTACCCTACCGATCATCATACCACAATTACCATACCGTTTCGACTCATCGCAATTAACATATCGTCTGTACCCTACCGATCATCATACCACAATTACCATACCGTTTCGTCGTCTGTACCCTACCGATTATCATCACAGCCCAATCACCCTACCATTACAACTTATCACAATCAACCTACCAGCCATCACACCTCAGTTGCTGTAAGTTATGCAACAGCAAGTAAACGATTACATCACCAAAATGTGGTAACTGTTTTTTACTTAAAATGTTAATTACAACATAAATCTTTCCTTTATTTTAGGTATGACCTGCTGAGTCCCATTGGCTACCTTCTCGTGGTGCAGGTTGTCAAGAAGAGCTTGTAGACATATGAAGTTTTTACTTGGGATATTAAAATTTAATAAATACATGTTGTTTTGAATAAGCATGATGCTTTTAGGCATGTTTTTTATAAGAAACCTGTCTATAGGAAACAGGTTTAGTAAGGCTAATTTTTAAGAAACATTAGTAGGTTGAGAACTCTCCAACTTTATTCGTACAACTGAAAATATATGCACAACCATAGCAAAAATGTAATTTATGTATATATCAAAACCACAGTCCAACTGTTAATGAGCCTTGTTTTCAGATTATTTAGGGTCAAAGAAGGAAAATTTAAGAAGCTAAAATTCTGAGCCTAAAATTACTAAAATCTTTACTAAAATTGTGTAATTAGGCTCTGTTTTAAGGTCCAGTTTATAGAGATATTATGTCTAAGAATTGTGGAAAGGGGATTGTGAAGATAAAAGAAGTACTTTTGGTATAATTGACATTTTTTGTTGGATGAACATCACATTTGTTTACATAATCATACCATTAGCATATTTTTTAACTTAAATTTCCTTCCTTATACGCAGCTAAACACAAGGACAAAGAAATGCCAAACATTAAAGTTAGTAAAAAATATGAATTCAATGTGTCTACATGCTCTTCAACCAACAGCCAGGGCAAAAAAGAGTTCTGCTTTGCAGGAAATGTATTATTTGTGTAAAAATTAATTGATAATTAGAAATCCTACTTACATTAAAAGGCGTTAGGCATTTAAATGTGTCAAGATAGAAATGTACAAAATAACTTAATATTCGTTTAAATTTCTTTTTAGTGAAGTAAAAATGACGAATGTTGATAATGCAGACCATCTAAATGTAAGTATTTTTTACCTATTTAATATTAACAATGGTAAAAACATTTCTGTGATGCAAAATTTTGCTATTTTTATGTGCTATTAATAGCCAGGTGAGATAAGATAAGCGATTGTCAACAATGCAAGAGTTAGCATATAAAGGTATAGAGTATGAAAATAATTTGAGAGAACTTTTTTTGTAGGAGTTACAGGACAGAATATCTAATTTAGAGAAAAAAGTGGAAGATTTAGAGAGAATAGTAAAAGTAAGTTATACGCCAGAAATAGCTTAAAATGTAGAATGTGTTAAATAGTAACAACAGGTTGATAAATGGTTATAAAATTATATTAAGTTTGCATTTTTATGGTAGTTTAGAATATAGCATTTCAATAAGTATTGTTTCATTCATTTAGAAATTAGCGGGTGGAAAGAAGGATTTAACGTGGGACGCCTTTCGGGACTTCTGTGCCGAGAACAAGTCACTGGGAGCTTTTATAAGCTCCCACAACTACAGGTCCTGGAAGGCGTCCGGGGGTCAAAGGACCTACACCAGAGAGGATGATGAGCGGGAGCGGGAGAAGAACAAAAGGAGATATGGTGGAGGGAGGGGTGGAAGAGGAGCAATGAGGTTTTAGTTGTTTTTTTTGATTTTTTAACTATTTCATTTTGTTCCAATTTATTTTATTTATCAAGTTATCGAGATTTTATGTGTTTATATCAGAACATTTAGTTTTGTTGCTGATGCAGTTCTATAATTCTGTTTCTTAACACTTGTGTCATTTTATCAGTAACTTTAGAAAGAATTATAAAGAATTCATTTTCTGGATTGTTCTTATTTTATAGTTCAAGTTGTTCTTAGTTTGTAAAGGAAATTGTTGCGCCTTGCAAAATTTATAAACAACAAACTGCATACTTTACGTTTGCGAGTATAGGTCTTTTCTTTAGTTAAATTTATTTATTTATTAATGATATATACCGTATTAGTCGAAAAAGCGCCTCCCCTAGAATTATCGGCCCTTTTGTCATGATATATTTAAAAATCGCCTGCCTCGAATGAACGCCCCTCTATTTTCTCAAAAGACGCGAGACACGTATTCAAGGAGGCGCTCATTTGAAATAAAATTTGAAAATTGTTAACACAATACTTTAGCAATCTTTTTTGTAAATGAGACATAAAACACTTCTTTAGTTAGATTTATTGCTTTTATTGTTTAGTTGAGGAGAAAAGTTAAAGCTATATTTGTTGTTGATTTTATTTAATATAAAACTCCCTTTAATTAGCACCCCCTTAGAAATTAATGAGAGCCGCAGCAAATACGGTACGTTTGAATTTTATAAATTTGTTAATTTTTTTTAAAAGAATATTAGTCCATAAAATGTTGGCATTGCTTTTTGAGAAGTCGTTCTCTATTTCATTTTTATAGATGTCATTTATATATCTCAAAATCATAGTTCTAACGACGAAAAGAAAATTTAAGAAACTAATGATTTGAGCCTGAATCTGTTCTTATTTTTCGCAAATTTGATGGCTGATCTCTTATGAAATTGTTCTTATAAAAAAGCGTAACTTTTTCTCCAGATATATATGCCTTTTTTACTCACTAAAAACACTCAATAATTTTATGCCCTGTTGGTCTAATGGCTATGGCACTCATGCAAATGAGAGATCCGGGTTCAAATCCTGGACGGGGCTAGGAAAAACAATTATGCATCTAACAACAGCCAGGTAATCCGTGGTCACACATTATCGAGGTGATTTTTTATCTGAATCCTTATATATGTGAGAAAACGTGCCAATTTTATAAAATCAATTACTTAGTGCATGTGTTACTTTGCACCAAGTTGGCTTTAAATCTCAAAAATATAAAAAAAATCCTATTTTTAGCCTTTTTACCGTGTATTTTTGATTATATTCGACTATATTTTGTATTTTTACTCAAAACTGCCTATCATTTTTCTTTTTCTAAAACTTTGAATGAAACTAACACTTTTTGGTGAACAAGAAACCAAAATAGGCGTGTTTAAAAAATGACTCTCGTTGACTTCTGCGATCATTTCTGTATCTTGACTTTTATTGTTGTTAGAGTTATTAAAAACCAATATTGTCAAATTCATTCGAACCAAGTTGACTTTTAATCTTTAATTTAAAAAAAAAGGTTTAACTTCTTGTATTGACACATAATTCTGATGATTCGCTGTATATGGACCTTATATAAATGTAATATCCTGTTTTTAGGTACTGAATTTGAAATATTTGCAACTTAATATTTTCTATGCTCCCGGACTAATATGGTACATAACTTAGATATATTGAGAATACGTAATATTTGAGTTGTAGAGGGGAGAGTTTCTATTAAGGTCCCTGCCTGCCTTGCCATCACTCACCGTGCCTTTGCCTACCCTTCCCATGCCTTTTCTGGTGCCTGCCATGCCCTTGCCTACCCCTGCCTTGCTGATTCCTCTTCATGTTTCCTTGCCTGCCTATGCCGTGCCTTTTCCTTGCCTTCATTAGTGCCTTTGCCTTGCCTACCCCTGCCTTACTGATTCCTCTTCCTGTTTCCTTGTCTGCCTTTGCCGTGCCCTGTTTCCTTGCCTGCATATGCCGTGCCTTTTCCTTGCCGTGCTCAATGCCTTTGCCTTGCTTGTGCCTACCATGCCTTGCCTACCCCTGCCTTACTGTTTCCTTGTCTGCCTCTTTGCCGTGCCCTTTGCCGTCGCCTGTTTCCTTGCCTGCCTTTGCCGTGCCCTTTCCTTGCCGTGCTTAATGCCTTTGCCTTGGCAACCTCTCCGCAACACTTCCTATACTAGTTTCTTATTAAACGCTTCTTCGCTATAAATGTCAGAACAAAACTGTGAGCCTATGTGAGTAGCGAGTTTCACCAGCTGAAATAAATGGTGGCAAGCTTTTAAAATAACGGAATAATCATGGTTGATCGCTTAAATTCGTCACTTTGCTTTACATCTCAAAAGGCATGCTAAAATTGAGCGCCTTAAAAAATGAAAGTGATGAGATACGGACGGCAAGGTTAACCGAGTATGAAATGAAAACGTTAAAATGCAGCCAAGGCCTTTGCTACACGATTTAGTCTATCTTCTAAATATACTGGACTACTGTTAACTTACTTACTTATGTTACTTATGTTAACTTTTGAAGTTGTAGCTTCACGCCTGTCGTGGACGACCGACGTCAGTACCCTTCTTCCTCTTCTTCTACTCCATCTCTAAAGAGAGGAGGATGAGGGTTAGATCGAACTACAGTGACTATACTGTTTTCTGAGGCTTCATTTGTTCCAGGGATCGGAGGTTCATCTGGGAGAGTTTTGAGAAACTTGTCGAGGGCTCTTTTAAACTTTAAAACTGGACATGAAGTGATGCTTCTTCAGTGACTATACTGTTTTCTGAGGCTTCATTTGTTCCAGGGATCGGAGGTTCATCTGGGAGAGTTTTGAGAAACTTGTCGAGGGCTCTTTTAAACTTTAAAACTGGACATGAAGTGATGCTTCTTAGAGACTTGGGCAGGGCGTTGAAGGTTCTTGGAGCTTGACAACGGAAGCTGTTGTGTAGTTTAGCGAAGCTTGTGGAATTGTTCAGCACCAGTGGTAGTTGAAAGAGACTCCCTTTTCTTTGTGTTGCATGATAGATAGATAGATAGGTAGATAGATAGATGTGCATATTTTACATGGCTAGCCTCACAAATATTTGAGTTTGAGTTTGACTTTAGGTAACTTCAGAAGATAACCAGAGTTTCTTGTCTTCCTGGAATGATTATTGATTTCGAAATAATCGTTAAAACTTGAACACAGAGTCTTATCCAGGGACTTCTTGACGAGACAGCACGCTTCCTTGTTGATAGCATTGGTTATACACGGAACCTTTCGACCAACAATACGTTCAGCACAATTCATTAACGATTTCAATCTCTTTTGTTGGGTGTTAGTGTAGAGAAGCTTCACAGTGCTGCGGTACGTCAGGATTGGTTGCACCATCATTGTAAATATATAATATGCAGAATCCGTTTTAATAACTTCAGACGTCCACTGGCTTTCTTGTACACATGGTCAAAATTACTGTTGAAGTTCAGGTACTGGTGAACGATATTGCCGAGGTATTTGTATTGTGGAACATTGCTGATTGACTGTCCACGGTAGGAAACGTCACGATAATTGTCAGTTGTTGATAATCTTTTTCCGGTTCCAAATATCATTGCCTCCGTCTTTCCTTTTTTCAGGTTGATAATTAGTTCGTTTTTCTCGAAGTAGACTGCAATCTTCTCCAGATCTTCTTCCAGATGTTGTTCAATTTTTGCTTTATTTTTGTCAGTGACGTAAATAACCATGTCATCCGCATACATGACAATTCTGCTGTTTGTAAGACATTCTGGAAAGTCATTAAAAAACAATATGAACAACAGTGGTCCAAGAATTGAACCTTGTGGAACTCCTGACAATAATGGCTGTTTAGTTAAGTACGTCCCTTCTACACATACGACTTGTTCTCGATTAAAAAGATAATTAGTAATCCATTCTTGTTCATTTCCTTCGATCCCATACTCGTAAAGTTTGTTTAACAGTATTCCATGTCCTACGGTGTCGAATGCTTTGGTTAAGTCTATGTAAACAGCTCCCACCATATTCCCCTTGTCGATAGAATTTCTGATGTTGTCGCAAAGTAGAGTTGATGCTAACTTTGTAGATCTATTACGTCTGTATCCAAACTGGAATTCTGTTAGTAACTCGTTATTTTCGAGATACTGTGAGAGTTGTGTATGTAGGGCTCTCTCCAAAATCTTTGAGAATATTGAAAGAACTGATATTGGTCTATAGTTTTCAGGTTTTTTAGTGTCACCGCTTTTATGTATCGGAGTAACCTTTGCATGTTTCCAGATAGAGGGTACAATCCCACTTTTCAAAGATAGATTGATTATGTAAGTCAAGGGCTGCGAGATTTCATTTCGACAATCCTTAATCATCCCAGGTGGTAACTCATCAGTACCAGATGCTTTTCTTCTCTTCAATGATTTAAGCTGCCTCTCGACGAAGATCTTCGATACGTAGGAAAATCGGAAAGTGTGATTGGTTCGTCTGTTTCGTTTGGTATGATGTCTCCATATATAATTTGATAATGTAACGATTTTTGATTTGAGATCGGTGACAACGTTCCTGAAGTACTTTGAGAAAGTGTTTGCGAGTGTCTCGTTTTCCGATGTTTTCGATGATGAATTTACTGATGCTTTTGATTTCGAGGGAAACACCGCTTTGATAGCATCCCAAAACTTCCATGGGTTCGACTTATTTTCCTCGATTAGGTCCCGATGGCTTGGGTTAACCCGGGGCTATGGTAACATTCACTCGCCCATGTTGAATCGCCGTCAAGAGGAATCAAACCCCGGTCGCCCGCACAGAGTACGAGAGCTATAACCACTAATCTACGGCGCCACTGGGTTTGCATGGGTGGGTGAAGGTTTGGGACAATGCCTTCAGCTATTTTCCAACTGTATATGACTTGATATTTGAGCTGTTTAAGTGCTTTGTTCTAAGTCATTCTGTGTACACAGTTGATCCTTTTCAGGTTGCTCCATTGCAGAGCTTCTAGTACCTTGATTTGTCCTTTACTAGCAGGACACCAGAGTTGAGAGGAGTACTCGAGTCTAGGGACGACAAGGGATTTCCATAGTGGTAGGAGAACTTCTGGTGATCGCGATCGAAACACTCGAAGAATCCAGCTTGTAAGTTGTTTTGTATTTTCTACAATTTTATTTATATGCGATTTGAAGGTAGCATCATCAGAGATAGGGAAATGTTACTTCTGGCGCAACGCACATCTAGCGCACGCGCACGCCCACAGACGTCCACGGTCAAATCCATTACCCTGCGGTACCATACGGTACCATGCAGTGCTTAGCTATGCCCAGTGGGGGTATATCCCTAATGAGTGATGACGTCATCAAAAATATACAGAATAGGAGTCAAAATATTTCTAGCGCAAATTCCTATTAGTCTACGCGCATATTAGTCTACGCGCATATTAGTCTACGCGCATATTAGTCTATGCGCATATCAAAATAAACAGCAAATGAGTAGAAAGGGGGGAATTCCCTAAATCAACGCATGCGCAATAAAGACACGCTCGGTCGAGCATAATGAAATTGTCTGACAAACAAAAAATCTTATAATAAATATAATGAACACACACACTGTAAAAGAATTACGTAATATCGCGAAAAGCCGTGGACTTACGGGGTATTACAAGCTACGCAAGGCCGCATTAATAGATTTATTGGAGATTGTACTGGAGAGACCACCCAGAAGGGCCGTACAACAAAAGCCAGTCAAGCCCATGACTATACCACCAACACCGGAGGCCATGGACCTCTTTGAAAAGCAAGAGCTGTCGAAAAATCGCCCGATCGTGAAAACTAAGATGCGGGGATGGTACAATTGGCTTGTGGATAATGTCCCCAAACCTATAAGGGAGGGAGTTAGTAGAACATATGAGGCCTTTAAACGTGGGGTGATGGGACTCTATAACGGGGCAGCCAACACAGGGACTACACTTCACGACGAGGTAGAAAAAGAGGCTGAGGAAGACTATCTTGAAGATATTCAAAATCTCTACAATCAGCCGGAGCATGACTACACACCTCAGGAACATAATCATGCCCACCATAGGACATTCCGAAGTTATCGCATTCCCGGTATAGGGGGAGCCGACGTCGACGGCTATATTGGAATGGTAAGACCCAACGTGAAAACCTTGGTTGGGGGGCAGGTAGAAGATATGGGGTCAGCGAAGGTACAGCTATCCCTATGGATAATGTGGAAGAAGCCGTCAAATATAGAGGGGGCCAACGACGAGGAGTATATTGAGGTGAAGAAGGTTTTCCATAGTAATATGGCCTCATTCTTCCAGGGTAGCAACGTAGATGACATATTGGATACGATGTTTGCCCAGGTTAAAACACATGTGGAAAATCCGGCATTGCCCAAAAGCGGCTTTACAATTGACCGAATCCTGCTTCTCGATGTAGACTTTCACAAATTGAGGCTAACAAGAGGTTCATCGTACATCGAACTACCTAAATGGATAGCCTCAAATAAGGCAATTATTAATCCAAAAAATGAGGATGAGGAGTGCTTTAAATGGAGTATAATAGCATCCTTACATCATGAGGAGATTGAAAAAGACCCACAAGAATCGGCAAGCTGAAACCCTACATAGACCTTTATAACTGGGAGGGTATAGAGTTTCCGACCAGCACCAAGAGCATATACAAATTTGAGACGAATAACCCTGACATTGCGGTAAATGTCCTATATGTAACGGGAAAGAGGATCAACATCCTACGTCGATCGGTGCACAACGGACGTACCAAGGTGGTGACCCTATTGCTTATCGCCGATGATAAAAAGAGTCATTATACGGCCGTCAAAAGCCTATCACGGCTACTGGGCAAGGAGATCTCTAAAAATAGGAATCCAATGCACTTTTGCCTGAACTGCCTACAGGGCTTTCCCACAGCTGAATCGAGGGATAAGCATTATAGGTATTGCAAAGACCACGGGGCAGTTTAAATCACGATGCCAACAGAGGCCGGAAAATGGTTATTCTATAGGGATGGCCAGATGCAATTTAAAGTACCCTTTGCTATCTATGCAGACTTCGAGAGTCTATTGATACCGGTAGAGGAAGATGCCAGGGAGACTAAGACTAAAAAGCTGAACAAGTATGTACCGTCTGGCTGGTGCATGTATAGTACCTTTGCCTATTGGGATGTACCAGATCCCCTAATGGTGTACCGCGGCAAGGATTGCGTCACCCGCTTTGTCAACCATCTGGAGGATGAGGTGAAACGTCTCTATAATACCTACCCGCAGCAGGACATGAAGCCTCTAACGGAGGTCCTAAAAAGAGAACATGACGAGGCCTCGTCATGTCATATCTGTCTGAAACCCTTGGATGACAGCAAGAATAACCGCAAAGTTCGGGACCATTGTCACTATACGGGGCTGTATAGAGGCGCGGCCCATAACAGCTGCAATTTGAAGTACAAGATACCCAGCCACATACCCGTGATCTCCCACAACCTCTCGGGATACGATGCACACCTGTTCATCCGAGATCTAGGTGAAAAATATAATACGGAAGATATTGGGTGCATCGCCAAGAACAAGGAGAAATATATAAGCTTCAACGTTAAAATTAAGGTACCCCTTGGAGGTATGGGATCTGGTGATGGGGAGGCGTACAAGAAGATTGAGATTAGATTTATAGATTCCTGTCGGTTCATGCCCTCAACCCTGGATAAATTGGCGGGCAACCTCAACGATGAACAGTGTAAAAATCTCCGTTGGTTTTTCAATGAGGATGACACGTTTCAACTCATGCGCAGAAAAGGCGTGTACCTCTATGAGTATATGGATGGATGGCAGCGATTTGAAGAGTAGGAACTACCGCCCAAAGATGCCTTTTACAGCAAGCTGAATATGAAGGGTATCAGTGACGGGGACCATGAATATGCTAAAAAGGTATGGAATGCCATTACCCCAGAGGGTGATAACGTCACCATGGGGGACTACCACGACGTGTACCTCAGCACAGACGTACTGCTATTAGCCGATGTCTTCGAGACGTTTCGAGGCGTCTGCTTGGACAACTACAGCCTTGATCCCGCACATTTCTACAGCGCACCCGGGTTGGCATGGAAGGCAGCATTGAAATATACTGGAATCAAGCTGGAGCTCCTCACCGATCCCGACATGCTCCTGATGTTCGAAAAAGGTATCCGTGGAGGTATAGTCCAGGCCGTACATCGCTATGCCAAAGCATATAATAGGTACATGGGAGACCAGTATGATCCGGAGTTTGAATCATTGTCCCCAGTGCTCGTCACATCAGGAAGCAACAGTCGAGACAAAAATATCAAATTGTGGAAGTGTTTTAGTTGTCCAATTGTTAAGGTATACATCTCGTAATGGGTCATCGTTTAAAGACAACAGGTTGGTTTCGTGCCTTCCAAAGAAACATCACGTCTTGAAAGTACCATCCCATCCCTCTGAGGATGTGTGTTTCAATAACACATTCAATTTAGTTGCCACCATCAACCACTCCGGCACTCTTAGGGCAGGCCATTACTGGGCTTTTATCAAGGACAAGCATAACACCTGGCGTGTGACGATCGCTCAGCTTACATACTGTTCTTTAGTAGAAGCTAGCCTTCTTTTCTGCAACAAAGTAAATCGGGGGAGGAAATTTTCCTAGCGGTTGCAATTTACCCCGGCTGACCATTGATTGGTCAACCCACCGTGAAAGTGGAGTTTGCTCACTCCTTTCTCTTTCTTGAGACCATGTAAGAAGCATAGCAAGGGGGCTTGACGTTTTGTCTTGTCTTTGGGGTTGACCATCCCACTTGTTACCCCAGTCCAGTAGGGAGACCAAGTTCGCTCACTTGGCCTTCAGGATTGACGGTCCTGCTGACCCGAGTTCCTTTTAAAAGAGCCAAATGGAGTTATAATTTTTTTTTCTATTTGTGCTAATTTTTCGACCTTAGTAGGATAAAACCTCAATTACGACAAGCTGGTCCTGTTGTTAGGCGGGTCCATTGCAGCAATGATCTGTGTAGGGCTGAGTGTTGGGCCCATTAACACGTGTAAAGCCACTGCCAGAGTCACAAGTTCTGGCGCACAGATCGTTGCATGCTTTTTCTTAACTACGAATTCGTAATGAATTACTTTAAAATTTATCCGTTAAAGGATATTCACTTTAATAAGTTTTATTTATTTTATGCACTGAATCGCTTGTTTTTATTGTCTCTAAACTGTAGCTGTTTTTATCATTGTTTTGTTTAATGTTTTCTGTTGTATTCGAAGGTTGTTCTTCTTTGTTCCTGTGTACTGTGTTACTTTAATGTTAGTCACAGTGGTCATCGTATAATTTGCCAAATCCTTGCAACAAGGAAGATTTTGGATTATTTCTGAATCTTTTGAGGGTATAACCTCTACATAGCCATAACCACCTGTCTTTAGACAAGTATTATCATTCCAGCTTGCTGTTTTCTCACCTCATTATCATAGCACTGGTTAGTGTGTCTGGAATGGTTCCTTCTTCAAATGATTTCGTCCAAATCAGCTTGAGTGGGGTGGCTATAACGTTTTTGCACTTATTCAGTAGGATTGATGGGAAGCCATCATGACCAGAAGAGGAGTTTGCTGAGAGTTCATCGATTGCCTTAATGAAGTGTGTTTCATCGAATATCACGTTTTGTAGTGAGGGTTTGCTTGGACTTTGGTTTTGTTTGTTTGTGTACTGTTTTGGTGTGCTGAACATCTTGCAGTACTGTGTCAGTAGCATGTCGGCTATCTTTTTTGAATCAGAGATGTAGTTCCCACTCTCGTCGATTAGAGGACCAACAGTGGATTTGACTTTTGAGAACGTTTTTGCGTTGGAGGAGAAAAATTTGGGATTGCGCTTTATTGATTCTTTGGCTTTCTCTTCTTGCATGATGGTTGAATTTCTATATGAGAGTTGTAGTGACTTTTCAATCTGAATGAGTTCTGCCTGGAGCCTATCAGTACGTGATGGCGATGTAACGCGTACTAGTTGTTTGTTTATCCTGGTTCGTCTTCTCATGAGTGTCATTCTCTCTCTTGGAATTTTATTTCTGTTGGTTTGTTCTATCTTTCTTGATGGGACATGTGTTTCTGATGCCTTGGTGCAGATGTTGTAAAATTTGTTTAGCATGTTAAGCATGTTAACCAATCTTTCAACTACTTTTTTCTGTAGTGCGAAGCACTGGTATGAGACAAATTAAGCACGTTTGAATTGACCAGTGATTGATTCTATCAGGCAACACTAAAAACCTTACTTGAAATAAATTTTCCTTTTTCTGATGTAAAGTGAAATGAAGTAACAAACCATGTAAACCAAATTCAACTAAAAGAACGTATGTATACCCTAAAGATAAAACAGAACAAATATAGGTAAACATAATATCATAACAATCTCAAGTCATAATCACCTTTAATAGCATTGTATGATGTTGGTTTATAGTTTGCAAACATCTCAGAGGCCAGAGCTCTAATGGTAGCTTTGTTATTCCAATTATGAATGCCTAGAATTAAAATAAACGAAAAAACTTATTTAAATTTCAGATGTTTAGATTATAAATTTAACTCTAAGAAATTGAAACTATGTTGAACATAAATGTCATAAAATAATATACCTCTTGTATTCTGTCAGTCCTTCACGGGTGTTCCATTTTTGTATAAAATAAAAAAAACACCTGTGTGGTCCAATTGTGATGCAACCTCTTGTTACAACTCTTTCACTCCGAAATTGCCACACCATTTTTGCAGTTTTGAGAGGTCCACTCTCACATCTACAATAGTTATCAGATCATCATCTTCTCCAACGTCAGTTACTGATATGGACTTTAATACTGCTGGAGTTTTACGGAAACAGTGAATGTAAAAGTTAGAATAATGATTTGTATATTAATTCATACGTAAGAAAATTTAAGCTGTAAACACACATTTTTATCTCTCAACTAACCTTGCAGATTTTGTCAGTTTTGCCTTTTTCTAGGGGGGGGGGAGACATGTCTAGGACCAAAAGCATTTTCATCTACCACACCTCTTCTTTCTGTGGTAAAAGAGCCTGCATGAAATGATGGTTTTATGCAATTTACAGGTGTGGTTGATATTGTTGACGGGTCAGACTGGTCTTGTACCACTTGCCTATCAGAATTTGGAACAGCAATCTAGACATAACATACCCTTTGAGCATATATAAAGAATAAAGGTGAAGGAACAAAAGCTTTTTGTAAGAAGTTTTTGTGAAATTAAAAGACTGCACATTTTTCCTGAATTTTCATTGGTCTTAAAATAATTCATTTTATTCTGCAAAACCTTTTTAGACATCAGCCTATTCAAAATCAGAACAGTGTAAAACAAACAACTAATGTACCAAATATACAGTATTAATGCTTGGTGGGATGTCAAATGTTCCCAACATGGAAGGCCAAAAATTAACTGTGGGAAAGACCACTGACGGTGGGAAAGACCATAGATCGTGAAGGCTTTTTGTTTTTGGTGACTGAAGAGTGTGCGTTCTTCATTGGTTAGGTTGGGTCTTCAATTCCAATCTCGAGACGATTGATAACTCCTTCCAAAGAATGGAGCGCGGCAGATTTCGAAGCATAAAAGTTGACTGGGTGGTGAAGTGAATTCCTTGTTTAAGTTCGAGACGATATGTAATGGTTTTCTGGGTTGCCGTCACTGGGTTCCAAGTCTACCTTTCTAAGGGGCGGTTTCTTGGTCAGCCCAAGCATTACGATACGATTTCTCAAGTGTTCATGTCTAAGGTCAGAAAGCTTTTCTGTTTCCAGGTTTGCTGCTTTTTATTCTTTGTCACAACCTTTCTAAGGGCTGGGTTCCAAGCCTACCTCTCTTAGCCCTGGGCTCTGTGTCAGTAGGTAAAAGCAACAACGATACGATTTGTAGTTGTCGACTCTTCTTTTTCCAACGTTTAACAAAAGTTATTGGTTTTGGCGGATGGTGTCAATGAATGCGGCTGGTGTCTTGCAGGAGGCAGGGGATGCTTACTCAAGGGCCCGCACCAGATCACAAGCATGAGTGAATTTCACCAATCCTCATGTTTCCACTTTCATAGGTGTTTGTTTCAGTAGATCCGAAATCCATTAGCTTTTCGATCATCCCTGTAAAGGGGAGAATACAGAAGTTCTCCAGTGGCTTCTTATTCTTTGGAGAGAAACCTCCTATTTTTCATTAACATCTCTGTCTTAAAAAACTAGTTATATCTGCATTGCGATGTAGTTACTCCTATTCTCTTCAAGTGAAGGCCATCTTTATTTACGGAACACATCATGGCTAATTCCCCAGACTTCGTACCTCCATGGGGAAGTTTGAGTACTTTTCCAGCATACTTCAATGTTATATCATCCATTATGCTGAAAAAGGAGCACATAGAAATCAACAAATAAGACGATTAAAGAGAGACTACACGCAGCCAAAATAATCACAAACTATGTAGCTACAGCTAGCCTAGCTCTAGCTAATATCAATTTTCAAAATTACTTAATTTTTAAGCTAGGTTAAACAACAACACCACTCAAAACACGTTGTTTTCACCATCTTGAACTGATAAAATGGAACTACTCTTTTTCTCATAATATAAAGAAAGAACAAAACCAGCGATCAGAAGCGGGTAAAACGGATGAAAATAAAAAATCGAGAAAATAGAATTCCGGGAATCCAATAAAACATTTCAGAAACTCTGTCGCCAGAATCTGCTCCGAGAACCTGAATTATTGTTTGGCCGCAAATGTACACTTATTATCTCCCTCGGTAAGGAGTTCCTGCGTCATCCTCCAAACCGTACATCTGCAGCTTGTTTCTGATTCTTGTTGAACGATGCAAAGTTGAAAATTGTTCATCGGCTATGGAACTGATATCTCCCGAATCGGTGGCTTCCTCAACGACTTCAGCGTCAACGGTCAGTACGGCACAGACCCCGAATCGGAGACTGTCTCCGTTTATGTGGTCTGTATCCCGATCAGGGTACAGTTGCAAAATCGAAATTTTAGATGTCCTTATAAGAAGCTTAGCAAGGGGGTTTCACCAGAGTAGGTCTTATCTTTGGGTGTTACGACCCCACTTATCAATCACCCCAGACTTTTTGCCAGTAGGACCCAGCAGGGTACACGGATTAAAGTTACATTGGTGAAAGAGGATTTCAGGCCTCCTGATGACCACTCTGTTTACCTTGTGTTAGAGGTGCCCTGCCTGAAATCCTCATGGAATTGTATATCCCTGCTGGGTTTTTTTGTGGTTCTTTTCTTTTTAAAAGTATGGAGACTTATCATGGAGTTAAGGTTGATAAATACTCGTCACTTTGTTCCGTCATGAGATCAACAATTGGTCTGTGCATTTCTTTGCTGTTGAAGTAGGAGCTAGGGGGTTTTGTTCCGAAACAGTTAGAATCTGCCTCCGTCGCCTCGGCTTTTCTAACATGTCTGTGCGTTCCACTCTGAAATCTCTTACTGAGTCATCTATGCGATCGTCGTTTTACATCTGGCTATCTCGAGATTCTTTGTCTTGGATTCATCCTGGTAGGGATCCACAGCATACTGCTCAATTGACACCAACTGTTTCAAAGAAATCATCCAAGTCGCAAGCAACTTCGACCACTAGCTTTAAGGACACGAATCCCCAGTGCGAAACAAAGAGCTCCACTACCTTGCATGCACAAGAATCACTAAGCAGCAACAGCGGCTTGCTAAATTTGGGCAACACATGTTACATCAATTCCATTTTGCAATGTTTTTATGTGTTACCCGCAGTCGCCACAGCCATCTCTGCAAATGATTCCAATATGGCGATTGGTAGAAGTTTTGTAAGTATTCTACGCAAATTATCCTCCTCCAATGTTCCAGTGAACCCTTCTTCATTTCTAAATGCATTAAAAGGCCTTGTTTCTAATGCAAGGGGCGCTGCTTTTAATCCGTTCTCTCAGCAAGATGCCCTAGAGATTCTTGAGTATCTCATACCAGAGTTGTCTTTAGCCTTTCCTTTCTTTGGTAGATTATTCAACACTCGTGTGAAAATCTGCACTATTGCAATGCTTGCAATATTAGCACCTCTGAGCAAGTAAAAGTCCGTTTCTTCAACTGCCCTTGACATCGACTGTGCAATCTTCAATAGATACCTTTTTGGAGAGCGAAGAATTGTCAGGCGTTAACTCGTACTTCTGTCATAACTGCAATAGCTACCCAACTGCAACAGTTGAAGGGGTCGCAGAGTGCAGTTGAATTTTGATTCTGCAATTAAAGCGATTTGCCTCTAACAAAGGTCTTGTGTCTAAAGTTTTTTCTCCTGTCACATCTTTCCCGGGCACCGTTTCTATACCTATCACTGTAGAAAGTGAAGTCTCTTGTCGCAAGCACTACAACTTAAGGGCTGTAGTTAACCACTCTGGAAATTTGAACAATGGCCATTACACTACTGTTGATTATAACCAAGTGCATGGTAAGTGGTTTCATTTCAACGACAGAGCAGTGGTCCCTTGCAACCAAAGCTTGCTAAATGGTGTACAACCTTACATCCTTTTCCTTGAAGAGCTTAGGTAAATTGCAGTGAGCACCACAACTTCCGGTTTATGTCAGCAAGGGGGTTTGACTATTCTTATTTTTTTATTTTTTTTGTAGTCTTGTCGTTGGAGAGTGACGACTCCATTTATTATCCAGTCAAAATAAAATAAAAAAACAAAATAAAAATTACGCCAGCAAGGGGGTTTGACTGTACCAGGTCCTATCTTTGGAGAGTGACGACTCCACTTCTTACCCCAGCCACACAAGATTGTACAGAGTAGGACAGATGAAAAGTTATGGATGAAAGAAATGTCTAGTTCCTGCTGAAGACTTGTTCGCAGACCTCTTTTGAGGTGACTCAGCTAGACATTTTAGGTACCTTGGTTCAGGAATATGAGTCGAAACCCTTGTACCCTTTACAGAAGTCCTGTCCTACTCTCTCTGTCTGTTTGTTTGTTCAATTTTTGTGCCAATTATCTCCTTGGAAAAAGGAAGAATTGTGTTCCTTTATATGAGCATATTCTTTAGAGGAGCAAAACCTCTAGAATTTAAATTTTAAGACCTAACTGGTCGAGTTTATCATTGTGCCTGCACTTTGTAACTTTCATTCTTCTACTTTGTAAAAAGGAATTTTACTGTCTTTATGTCGAGCTTTAGAGGAAAAGAACCTCTAAATGAAATGCAAGACTTTAACAGGTGGAGTATGTCATTGTGTCTGTGGCACTTTGTAATTTTTTTTTCTTCTAGAGTTCAAACTAAATACAAAGAAAATTAACATAAATTTGACATCCACTGTGTAATGCTGAGAAATTTGAAGGGTGATCTTGAAATATTAGATTAGAGTTCAGACAGTGAAGAAGATGTTGCTATATTGGCCAGAGATTGAAAGAAAGGCCACCTTGACTCATATATTTCTTGTGTCCCTGCACCACTTTTGCCTGAACTCTTTTCTTTCGCAAACTCGCGAACAAAATATGTTCGGAGATTTCGAATTTTAGTTTTTATGTCATCCTCTAAAATAACGAGTTTTATAAACCTTGACAAAACTGTGATTTAAAAATAATAACTATATACCTGAAATCTCCAACTTTTCAGAAATATTTTTTATACAAATTTCTCTTTCGTTTCTTTTTTATAGCTAGGACTTCTTGTGTTCCATAGGGGTTCTGCTAAAAACCATTCATTAATAAAAACTTAGTGTTTTCATCTTTTTCAGCCATCACTCAAAACAATATTACAGTAAAGTTTGTTTTTTCCTTCTTAAACTTACTTTCTGTATAAAAGCTACACTGTGATTGGTCAATTTCATGCGATTAGTTTCACGTTTTCCAACATGTGCGATCTTTTAAAAGTTTCATGAAACTTCATTTCTGTGCAAGATGAACATGCGATTTGGGTATGATACACAGAGAGATTTGTTTCATGAGACAAATCTCATGAGATTAATAGCATCGTGTATCATTGGCTTAATACATATAAATAGACTTTGAACAATAATTTCCAAGAGACTGCACAAACATGAATGAATAGAACAATAGACAATTAACTACATGTTAGAACTAAAACAAGACTATAAAAACATGGTTTCTACAAGCATCAAACATGAACTGGTTTACTAACATTGAACTAGGCACAAACATTGATTTAAATTTTTTGACATATATTATTGATAAAAACACAAGCATATATTTTGAAAATTTAAATTTCTTCAACATGTCGGGACATCTCGTTGAGGTTATCGACCAAATCAATTTCGTCCACATGATGTATTACAACAATTTTTTGCACAACTGGATACTTTCACTAGACCAAATTGATAACCATTCGTCATAATTGAATCATTCTTCGGGAACAAGATCAAATCTCCTTTTTTCAGGTGTGTATCGTTCTTGTACCATTTCGGCTGATTCATGAGATTTGGAACATGAGAAATCAACCAGTTGTCGAACCAAACTTCAAATATCTTGAATATGAAATGAACCACTTGTATTTCTATCGTTGTTGCGTCCTAAAAGCAATATATTAGGAGTGATTAGATCCAGCGCAACAAAATCAAATTTAATGTTACCTAATGAAAGAGGCAAGTCGTTGATACTGTTGTCTATCTCTGCTGACACAGTTTCCCACTGGATGATTGATAGCCTGTAGTCTGATACAGTTCTTTCCATGGATTGTTTGATCTAGCTTGCATAAAATTTAAAAAAAATTATATATAAAAACGTCGCCTAGCAAGGGGGTTTGACTTGGCCTAGCAAGGGGGTTTGACTTGCTTAGTTCCCTTTTTACAGGTTCCTACAAGTCTTGTCTTTGGGTGTGACGACCCCAACTGACAACATACTTTGAGGTATTATATCGTAGCTAGATGTCATTCCTTTGTTGTATCATATCGTAGCTAGATGTCATTCTTTTGTTGTATCATTAGATCTCCATAACTTATCTTGATTATTACCCCATTCAACCCTTGTTTTATATGCCAACAGATTGCACGGATTAAAAAACATTTAATGAGAGAAGGCCAGGGCCTCCTGATGACCACTTAGTGCACCTCGGATTAGAGGTGCCCCGCCTGGAATCCTGACACCCCTTGGTTGAGGCTTTTGGGCGAAACCGTTTAGTGTCAAGGTTGGTATTGTGCAATCTTTGTTGTGTGTGTGTGTTTTTGTTTATTTGTTTGTTTCACTGATATTGTGTATCCTGCGAAAAGGAAGTTTAACTGTCTTTTTGGCAGTAACTTTGGAGGAACAAAACCTCTATGATTTAAAACTTAACAGGTTAAGTATTTCATTGTGCCTTGCTACAATGTTCAAAATTTTCTCTCTAAAAACTAAAATTAACATTGCAAACAGCTCTACTAAAAGAGAAATATGCTGGTTTCAAAAGTGATCTTGTGAGCTTCTGTATGGCATACAATCTTCCTTTTTGGCACCAGTCAAGCGCATGTTCTATCAAAAACTTTCAGGAACTTGGTAGTGGACTGGCGGTTCAGGTGACCATGTTGCTCCATTGCTTAAAACCTACATTAAAACAATTAAAACCAGTAAGTAATTTATCCACACAGTGGCTGTAATATGCTTGTTTCATTTTTTTGACTTTCATGCAGTGTCGGTATCAGTCTTAAATAGTCCTCAGTCAATTTATGCAATCGCCTTATCCCAGGTGCTGCACGATGAAGGCCCAAATCCAATTGATAAACCGACACAATGTGCATCAAAGAAATGTCCATGACCTAAATCATAAGAACAAATAACATAAGATAAAACATAAATGATACCTATGTAGTATACAATCACATTAAATGTGACATACCGTAATGCTTCGAAATGCTTCGATTAAAGGCCCCCCCCCTTCTATTAAACGGCCCCCTCGAATAGACACCCCCTTTTCAGGCATTTTTTAAATAAACGCCCACCTTGAGTAGGCGCCCCTCTCTCATAAGGGGGCGCTTATTCGGGGCGATAGTAAAAGTATATGAAAAATCAATAACTGTTATTGTTTTGCTCTTTTAATTAAAAGGCAATTTTAATGGTGCTAATATAATATAGAAATTACATAAATACAAATAAACACAATTTCTCATGTTTGATACATCGGTAAAATAAGGAAATTTTCTATAAACACCTTTTTCCTAAATCTTACGTTTAAGGTTGGAAATTTAGTTTTTCACTTTTCAAGTTCATTTTCTAAAACATGTGAATATCTTTTATTTTCTGTTGTGAAGATTAACTTTGCTGGTACAACAAGTCCAATTTCACGATGTCAGTTGTTTTCTCTTTTATTTTATTCCCTTGATCTTGATTGATAAAATGATAGCATAAACTTAAAATCTCAATTGGTATGTGTCCCACTAGGATATAAAGCTTTCCAAATACTTCCCTTTGGTCGAGGTAATACGTAGCAACGGGTGGTTTCCGCATCTTTTTGCAGTAGAAGTGGGTGCTAGGGGCTACTCTTTAAGGTCTCTAACTTGCTGTCTAAAAAGCCTGGGTTTCTTTAGCAAATCTGCATTTTTAACCGCCCGCATGCTTGGCGATATAAGCATGAAAGCATCCTTTTGCATTTGGATTGCACAAGACTCACAACAGTGGTCACAAGATCTTACGCACTGCAGTCCGCCAACATTGCCACGACCAAAGGATAGCATACCTCATGAAAATTCCTCGTCTGTTACCAAATCCATTAAAAGTCAATCTTCACCCATCTCTAAACATGCCAAAACCCACGGAACACTATAAGATATAAGTATTATCATTACAGCTTGCTGTTTTGTCACCTCATTATCAAATTACTTCTCAATTGGTGCTGAAATACTTAGAATAGGTCGCGCAACTTCAAACATGGCAAGAATGAGTAAGCAAGGTGCTAGGATGGACATGTTACAAAAAACTTTAGGGAACGTCTATGGAAAGCATGATGTTCTTCACAGATTTACGGTAAATTCTAAACGCTTCTGCGAAATTTTATTGCAGGGTCATTAAAAAATAAAATAAAAAAAGTAAAAATAGTAAACACTTTTATTATGATTACCAGGTTAAGTCACTTGAGAGGGAAGTTGAGTCACTGCTGATAACCCGAAGGGACCTTAGTTAAGGTGAACACCCGCTCAACTTCTTAGTGCACCAGTTAGTTCAGTGAAAGGGTTCGAAACTGCTGGTGTACTTTGTAGGATTGGACACGTAGTAGTCATAATAAATATAAAAACAAATAAAAAATAGTAAAACAAAAAACAAATAAATTTATGTTCTTTGGTTGGTTGCTTGAACTGTACGTCATGGTATTGATAATGTTAAGATTGGAACGGCTGGTGGCTCGCCGTTAGTTTGTAGGATGTGTAGTTGGTAGCGCTCTACGTAAGGGTATTGCCAGTGGCAGTGTCAATACATGGTAATGTTTATCAATACCTTGTTGTTTTAATTTTGATCTTTGTCAACATATACACGGTATTTATGGATTAGTCTTAGTATTCAAAGAATTCATGTTGTAGTGGTTGGTAGCGCTCCACTAGTACAGATGAAATGTTGGAGGTCGCGCTCAACATAAGGGCACAAATAGTGGCAGTGTTTGTGTTAAGTTTAATTTTGAATACTACATTTGATAATTTTAATTTTTCTTATGATATGTTTTTACTGCTTTTACACATTTATTTTCTTATTCTGATCAGTAGGTTTCACGTATTTCTTAACAGATTTCTATAACTATCTTGATTATTACCCCAGTCCAGTAGGGAGGCAGAGTTTGCTCACTTTGCTTTCAGGATTGACAATCCCGCTGCCCTTAGCCATTTCAGAAGAAGCTTTGCAAGGAGGTTAGATTTTCTTATCTGGTCTTCGTGGTGTTACGCCCACACATATTACCCCAGTTACGACCGGCTGGTACTGTCATTAGGCAGGTCCACAGCAACAATTATCTGTATAAGGCTGAGTGTTGGAGCTCTGTAACACATGTGGAAAGCTACAGCCATGGTCACATGTCCTGGCGCACAGATAGTTGTTTGCTTTAACTTAAACACGTTCCCTTTCATCCAAATATTATACCCAAAATGTGAAGCTGGTAGAGAATTACTGAAAAATCAAATGTTGAATTTTGTCAATAAGGATTTAGAAAAAAATCCATTCGAGATTTCAATGTTATTTCCGAAGATAACAATGAACTAGAGACATTGTAAAGTTTATATTATAGGTATCCTTAAAAACTGCAAAAGACACGAAGTGTAAAATATTTAATAAACGCCCCCCTCCCCCCCTCGAATAGACGCCCCCCTCCCCCCCTCGAATAGACGCCCCCAAAAATGTCAAAAAATTTAATAAACTCCCTGGGCGTTTATTTGAAGCATTACGGTATATAATAAGTTTTATTTATTTTATGTACTCCTTGATACAGTTTGAATCGCTTGTTTTTATTGTTTTTGGCTGTAGCTGTTGTTCATCATTGTTTTGTTCAATGTCTTCTGTGGACAAGTATTTGTATTTGAAGTTTGTTCTTCTTTGTTCTTGTGTACTGTATTACTTTTATGTTAGTCAAAGTGGTCAATGTATATTTTGCCAAATATTTGCAACAAGGAAGATTTTGGATTAATTCGGAATCTTTAGAGGGTACAACCTCTACATAGCCATAACCACCTATCCTTAGACAAGTATTATCATTACAGCTTGCTGTTTTGTCACCTCACCATGAAATCATATACAAATTTTTAAAATGAAGTGAGAAATAAATTTTTGGAATTTAGAATTCCATGTTTCTGGTGATTTTTAACAGGTGGGTCACATCTGATATAAAGTATATATTGCGTAATTTATCAAATTCAATTTAAAACCAGTGTTACCATCAATTCCGTTTATTCAGAAGAATTTTTGGTTAGGTGAACCATTTCCCAAAATGCGTTGCATCCCACACTAATGGAAATAACTGATCAATTGTGTATCTCTATCCAGCATAATACTCAAAGAGTAGCGCAGTTTAGAATATATTCCCGAACCCTTCCCTTCATCTGCTTCACAATTTCGCTGCATTTTTCTGTCTGGATTAAATCCACTTGTTGGCTTTGTAAAATTACTATACTTTTAGAGAGTTGACTTGGGATAAAACTAGGAACTTATTTCTTTTGCTAGACAACTGGCAGTATTTTACAAGTGATACATGGTATATACTAAGACACCAAAGAGGGTGTCATATTATCGACCCACAATTTTTTCTTCCTGCCCGCTCATTTTTTGTTGGCATAGAAGAGCTTGAGGGGAATCATCTTCGCAATTTGGCTGGTCATTATCATCATGATTCATTTCAAACACCCCTTTCTTGTTGTAGCTTCTCGATTTTCACAGAGTATTGTGCAGGCTACTGAATACGAACCCGCTTTGCCAAGATTACATGTCGCAATCTTTTTTTGTAATTCATGGACTTTTAGATATCAAATAATGAAAAAAAAATACTTTTTGAATTATCTGCTACCTTCTCTTTTAAATTCTAAATCACTCCTGCTGACCTGCCTCGGTACGTTGATAAGTTTATCTCCATCCGTAAAAAACACAGTTTCCCGAACAAACATTGCCCCCAAAAAATTTTTCTTAACTTAGTTCTTACGACACTGGATTCCAGAGATGGAGACTGCTCTGTACTTGTTACGGGAAAAGGATTTTTAAAGTTAACCCTGTTGGAAATAACATCTGTAAATCATCTGAACCTTAACAAATGCACAATCTTGAGATACCCTGGCTAAAAGGTCTTAAAAAATTACTGTCAAAGAGGTTTGGCAAATGTTTAAGGAACACATTCTCCTGGGAAATTTCAGTGTTTCAAACTTCCAAGATCCATCCTCCTTTATCTTAACGAAATTCCTATCTTTACTGTGTCATCGTTCTCTTCTTCTACCTAAAATACACCTTGTCAGGTGATTTAGTAGTGTTCAATCTCATGAATCCTATGAATCCTGTCTTTAAGAGATTGATCAGACGTACTTTGATTGCTGGTTTTGGCAATTACACACATGGCCCTTCTCAGAATGTGCAACAAAATTTGCCATATTAATGTTTGTCACGGTACAGCATTTTCGGATTTTGTCCAGTTTGGTCTTACAAGGTGTGGCAGGTATTTGCAGGGAATATCTAAACGATATGAAAAGACGGTAAAAAGCAAAATAAAGGGAATATCTAAACGATATGAAAAGACGGTGGATAGCAAAATAAAGGGCATATCTAAATGATATGAAAAGACGGTGAATAGCAAAATAAAGGGAATATCTAAACGATATGAAAAGACGGGGAATAGCAAGATAAAGGGAAAAGGGAATCGATAATGTGTCAATGTTTTGACAATCTGTATTATAGACAACCAATTATTAATATAAGTAACATAGTGGCAATTCACATTAACCTCAATACTTTTATTTCCTGGTACAATAAACCACTCCCATAGTTTTCCCTTAGTACCTTGATATTTTCTCCATAAAGTGTACACAGCGACTCCAACTTTTCACATGGATGTTCATTTCATTATTTAAGAAGTGCCTACAAATATGATTTGTAGCCTTAGTTGTGTGGCAGCCATGGTTAAACGAAGAAGTGATTGTGATACTCTGTGATTTTAGTTTTCGGCATTTTTTCCAAAAATGTAAATAAATTAAACTGTTGTATTTTTGGCTAGACTTCGCTGCTAACAGATAAAATAAATATTAATTTACATAAAAAATATCAAATTGCTTTAACTCTATTCGGTCCGGGGTTTTTCGAACATATTTTGACCGGGGCGGATTCTTTAGTTCTAGAGCGAACTTTTACATTCTGTTTGAATGTTCTGAAAGCTACATAAAGTTATTTTTTCGGTTTTTAGATGGATCGTATGAAAAGTTGCCAAAAATTGCCCGAAATTCCGTTTTTTTCCGATTTTGGGGTAAAGTCCGAAAAAATCGGAAAATCGGATTAATCACGTGTCCAAAACATGGAATATGATTCTTCTTGATGAAACAAAGTTGTGTTGAAAGTTTCAAGTTCTGAGGATAATCCTAACAAGAGTTATTATATTTTCTATATTTTCCCCATTATAAGGGTTTCATAGAGATTTTTAGGGGTAGTTTCGAGTAATAGCCAATATCAAAGGCTCTGACAGGCATGAAACCTAAAAATTTGGCATAGATAAATATTAAAACTCAGTAAGTATTATAGCCATGCAGCATAGCGTTAAGGAGTTATTAAAACTAGAAATTTAAAAAAAGGTTGCGAAGCATTTCGCAAGTTGCAAGCAAAATTAAACTATCCAATACTTTATCCCTAGCGCTTCTTGTTTGTCTGGCGCTAACATCTTCCGAAACTGAATATCATAGCGTAGAAGAACCCTGGGGACGAGGTAGTGAAATGAACGCTCTGCAGAACAATTTGTTGCGCAAAAACAGTGTTTTTTGCGAATAGGCTGCGGAAGTATTTGATGTGCGTGGGAAATAATGAGTGTTAAAATTTAATGAGCGAATAATGAGTGTTAAAATTTTGTACCACCTTTTCCCACAGAATGATAAAACTAAAGAGTGCCAATACAAAATTATACTTTTAGTACTATTCTAAAAGATATGCAGTACATTGAGTTGCACAACCCGCAGAAGTTGGTCTTAAAGTTAACAATTTCGGAGATGACCTTATGACATTTGTTCCACGAAACAGAAAACCCACAAAACATATTTTTTCACGTAAAAATACCAGCACTAGAAGCCACAGAATCTGCTGGAACGAATTTCGAAAACTCACGGGAAACAATTAAAACAAAAACAAACAAATCAAAACAGTTTTTTAACTTTATCAAGATTTATTAAATAAATTTTTGGCAGAAAAAACAATAACGGTTTCGCTTTCTTTTCATCACACGCATTGAAAGATTACATCACTCACTCCCATTGTACACAATCTAAAAGGAAAAGAAAACATTTTCATATAGTGAAGTTACCAGTGCCTTTAAGGATGGCCAAGTCAATGGAATTGAAAGTGCTGTTTTTCATCTCATAAATAATTAAAAATCAGACCATTTTAAAAACTATGCTGAATCATGTCTTTTATTAAGTTCATCACTATATAATAGCACCATGGATAGGATTCTGTGTTGGATGAATAAAATGACTGAGAAATAGTTTATCGTAAATAACATGGAAAATTTTACACAAATAATTTTAAAAATAATGAACTTTTTATGTGGGTTCACAAACACATGTGGGCGGTGGACAAGAAACTGTGATGTAGCTTCCCTTAGTCAATTACAAGCAGTTTCGAAAATGCCTTGCCTTTTAGAGGCATGTGCGGCTTGGGCATCCTTGGAGTTCTGTTTAAATGACAGTTTTAATGTCGTTTTAAACTTTGTTCTCAGGGAGGGCCTACGGACAAATAATTTCTATTGACAATTACATTGTTGTTGGTTTGATAGCAAAAGTGGATATTTTTTTAATTACTGTAACAGGTTACTTAATAAAAGAGGGTGCCAATAAGCCGTAAACGCCCGCATATATAAGGGCGAGTTTGGGCGACTTTTTGAATTAAATTGGCGGTTGTCCTCCGAAACCGCCTGCACATACGAGCCGTACTTATTGCCTTTTTTACTAAACTTATACTTTAACGCCTCGGTCCAAACTTATTTGTTTTATTAGAAAAAAAATACCCTAGCTTTATGTGCAAAAATATCAGTCCTATTTCTTTACGCTGATTTTATATGATTTCTTTTCTTTCGAAATTTTGAGAATCTCAATAATTCTCTTGGTATACCTCGCATGTAGCAAACGTGCTCCACAATTTCGCTTCGCAAAAAACCGTCAGGGGGAGGAATTAAACACATCCAATTCGACATTCGCGTTTCTTTGAATTTTAATGTGGGGTTAGTGGCACTAGGGCATAGTTAGTGTACACAAAAATTTGCTTTGGTGTACACAGAAGAGCTAAAAAGCCAATTTTGTTGTAAAGAAAGTGATTTTGGTGCATATAGTTTGATTATTTTGTGGTTGCATTCAACATGGATCCATCACAATGTGCTCTTGTCAATATTCCTGTTTAGTGAATGTGATTATGGTTAATGGCTGGCAAGTTGATTTCTTCGCAGTGGAAGTAGGAGCAAGATGCAAATGATCTCGGTAAAATCAGCATGAGGTCTTCTTTTTGTATCTGGCTGGCACGTGAGTCCAATGTTTGGTCAACTGACTCCTTAATGCAATTACCCAAAGCCAAGCACGCTTTGCCCAATGTGGAGACCATGGGTGTTTCATGTCGCCAAAAGGGGCCAACTAAAAAGGTTAGCCAAAATAAAAATGACACTCAACCAATTAGTGTCTATAAAAACATCGATTTTTTAAACAAAGGCAACACATGTTACGTCAACGCCATTTTGCAAGTATTAAGTGTGCCAGAGTGGGTCAGAATCGTTTCATTTGTCACCTATTGCGAGGTCTATTTCGCTTAACATGGCGAAGCTGAAGTGATCATTGTCACCTGTTGACCCTTCGAATTTTCTCTGGGCCGTTGAACGTCAAATGCACTCTGATGGGAAAGTGGACTTCCAATTTAATACTCAGCAAGATGTAGCAGAGATTTTGTTTGTGGTTTTGGACGCACTTAAGGGATTTTCCCCGATTGCTGCAGATAAAATCTCAACTGAAATCTCAATGTCCGTAAGCTGTAACACCTGCCTGTGCACCTCGGTAAATGTCGAAATGCAGGACATTTTAACACTGCCAATGACATCTAAAATCCAATCATGTGTCAGCAAATTTTTAGAACCGGAAATTCTAACCGATGGAAACAAGTGGTTTTGTCCGCAATGCTTTGCACATAGAGAGAGTACTAGAGAAACGCAAATCAGCAGGAGTAGTGAAATCTTATGCCTGCATCATAAAAGGTTTTTAAAACATGGTGAACATCTGGTGAAAGACAACAGAGTTGTTGAATGTGTTTCTTTACGTGAGTCTCTCCTACAACTACCTCTCGTCAGTGATATGGATACAATGTTTAATCAGAACTACTCATTGTTAGCAACAATTAATCATTCCGGTACGTTGACCGCAGGTCATTATTGGGCTTATGTTAAGGATCGTGCCAAAAATTCTTGGTACCACTGCAACGATGGAGCGGTTTGCAAATGCTCTCCACCTATTCTCTACAACAATTCATGTTATATTCTTTGTTAAGTTCGCTGTTGATCCGCTTTTTCTTTCTTTTTTTTTTCTTCTTTTTTTTTCAATTTATCATTACGTTTATAAAACCTGTACTTCCAGAGTCATGGGGGAGGAAAATGTAAATCCGAGCGGTTTTGTATTAATCCAGCTGGTTCATTCGCACCAGTTTACCGTCAATACCCAGAGGGTAAAGACTTCAGCTCACTCTTCTCTGGTAACTTATACGAAGCTTAGCAAGGGGGTTTGCTTTCAGCTTGTCTTTGGGTGTAACGACCCCACTTTTTACCCCAGTTCAGTAAGGTGCCCAAGTTTACTAACTTGGTCTTCAGGCTTGACAACCCTGCTGTCCTTAGTCAAAATATCTACAGGCTGGTCCTGTCATGGCAACCTCCTGTGTAAGGCGGAGTGTTGGGGCCCTGTAACACATGTGGAAAGCTACAGCCAGAGTCACAAGTTCTGGCGCACAGGAGGGCTTTATTTAATTCTTTTACATATTTTTATATATTTAACATATACATTTTTTTCTATTTGTGTTCTATCTGTAACCAGTCCCGTTTATTTTGTTAGTTCCTTCGTGTGTCGTATTGTTTGTGATAGAAGGATTTTTTTCTCTATAAACATTTTCTCAAGGAATAGTTGTGGGTCTATGTTGGACAGTACTCATGCTTGTAAGAAGCAAGAACGTGCATTCAGCACCTTCTTCTGGGAGCATAATCCCAGTTTTATTTACATCCACCGTCCCTGTAGACAAGATACTTCAGTACAGCTTGCTGTATTGTAAACCTTTTTCATCTAATCGCATATTAAATTTTATATCGCATATTATTTATGCTTGAAGTAAAGGTATATATGGGACATGTTTTGTATTGGCTGCTCGACTTTCGTGGTCGACCACCAAACATTATTTCGAAAGGAGAAAGGTTCGTAGAGGTTTCCCGCTCTGTTCTCATTGAAAAGAGGCAGACGTCGAGGTGATCGTCTCAGTCTACCCCTGTCTCACTAACTATTTTTTTTAAATTTCTAAATAGATCAGCATGTGAAAGTATGTTACAACAATTAAATGCAGGGTGTAACAGATAGGTAAGGGGTCGTCTACAAATTTCGTATGATATTTTATACGAATATGTACGAATTTAATTGCTTTTAATTCAAATAAAATCGTATACAATTAAGTAAGTTAAGTTACAATTAAGTATACAAACAAGTATAGTGTTAATTAGTTATACGATTTTTAAAAAATCTAATACGAATTTTATACGATTTTCATACGAATTGTCATACGAATTATATTCTCTTTTATACGATTTTCATACGAATTGTCATACGAATTATATTCTCTTTTATACGAATTTTCATACGAATTTTTATACGAATTTTCATACGATATACTCTTTTATTTATACGAATTTTCATACGAATTATATTCTCTTATTTATTACGCATTTCTCACGAATTGTCATACGAATTATATTGTCTTTTATACGAATTTTCATACAAATTATTAAGATTTTACAATACGAATTGCGATACGAATTTTTAAACGAATGGTCATACGAATTTTACATGTTAATTTGCAATATAATTTCTTCATAAAAATCTAACTTTCCGCTATGCAGCTAGCCTTGAAATAAACATTAACATTTTTTAAACGCCCTTCTTATTACTTCAAATGATTAGAACTTATAAACAACGATCTCTAAACACTGTTCGTACAATTTTCGGAGGATTGGTACTTGTAAACAATGATCTCTAAACGTTATTCGTGCAAATTTCGAAGGAATGGTACTTATAAACAACGATCTCTAGTAGTTATAAACAAAATGATTTAAACTTAAAATTTGAAAGTAAATAATTATCTGTCGAAACTACGGACGAAGCGAAATTACCACATAGCGATTATTTGTGCGAACTCTGGGGGTTTGAACTTAAATCATGATTGAATAGAAAGTAAAAATAATCATGTTTTTATGGAAAAAATTTTTTATAACAAACAATTTTCACAAACGATATATACATTGTCATATGTTCATACATAAAAAAAGTTTACTTATGAAGCATGAATTTCATATGTCACGAACAACCAAGTGGGCAGATACCAAACTCGGTTTGCTTCCGAAACTTTTCATTACGATTCAAATGACTAACTCGCATCATCTCGATCAATGTTTTGTAGTGTCCATGATGTACTTCGCTAGGTTCTGGTGTTGGGCAACTGCCGTTAAATTCACGTATTTTATTTAGAAAAGCGTTGTTGCGATGTGGCATTGTTGAACAATGTGTGCATGTTACATCTTGACACCTAACGAATTCCAGCTGGTATAACTTCCTATTAGCATGGTTCACTAAAAACGTATACAGATCCCGGAGCTCTTGAAATTCAACTGTTTCGCTTATTTTCTTTTTAGAGGCAGTTGAAAAATCTTTTAAAAGTGAATGGGTTTCTTTGATTGGTTTTACAATAGGATCATCGCTTGTAAATGTGTTGACACATATTGAAAATCCGTCATACACTTTTCTATGCCAAAACCTTGCACATTGTTTTGTGACGTTGTCAAGCACGTCCATCCAACCATCATCGTCATTGTACGCCGGTATAACTCCATTAATGTGGTCTGGCAATGTCACACCTATTATTTTTTGTGTTAGAAACGACCAACATCGTTCAATTGGGTTAAACCGTGAATGTTGTGGTGCATAACACTGTACAATCAATGTGTCTAACATCGAATTCTTCCACAACATTCCGAGTGAAAGAAAGTTAATTATCCCTTTTACTGACCAGTCTGGCCCACCGTCAGCAATCATAACAACGTCAGCTACATCTTTGACAACCTTCTCATCGTTGATTAATTGTATTAAATGATTCGCATGCATAACATTAGTACTTTCTACCAATCGAGATGGATATAGTTAGACCAATAGATGTCCGGAACGTGGCCATTTAACCTTAACACGATTTACTTTATCTCTAGAAAAAGTACGGTTCTTTAATGCGCGGGGAAGCTCGTAACCTTCAGAAAACGATCTTTTTCTGACGCTGGTTTTTTTATTTGGTGGTGATAACGATCTACTTCTGGTTGTCTTTTCCTTGAGTATCAAGTAACCAGCCGGAACTAGTTTTGAATTAGGATGGGGGAAATCATGGTCATTGTAATTTGGTCCCTCGTCTTCAATATACATCTGTCTAATAGCGCAACGTCTGCTAGTTGCAGGAATTCCTACTTCAACTTTGTTTTTATTGTCAACGGAAAGAGCCAATGTATTTTCGTCATGAATTACGGCCAATTCGTTTACCAAGTTCACCTGGCAACAGGTATATTGAAAATCAGGATGAGTTTTCTTTTCACTGCTATTGCGCTTTGTAGGCACAGAAGCATTGATAAGGGATTTGTAGCGTCTACTCGCAATAGTCTTTTGACGTGGCGGTTACATCAAACGGTGGATAGTATTTTTGTCAACAGATACACCCAGAGTTTTTCTGACATGACTACAAATATCTTTTAAAGTGACTCCATTCATATACATGACGTCGTCTCTTCTCCGCAAATGTGCTGCTGCTGAATTTTGTTCAATGAATGACCTGATGCATGAAACGATATCAGGATGAAGATGCTCAATGACAGGTCTACCTCGTTTTCTGTTGCGAGCTAAAAAAGAAAAATAATTAAAATTAGGGAAAGTACCTATCGTAAACGTAAGCACGTTACGTGATTATTATTTCATTTTCTTATACTTAATTACCTTTTTCTACAAACTTATGTGCGTCAAAGTCGTCATCGTCGCTTAAACTATCAGAATGAAACAACCATTCCATGTCACTGTCAAAATCGCTATCGCTATTCATGATTTGTATTCTTGTTGTTGGTTACGTATTTGGTTGAAAGTAAAATTCTGGACTCCAGTTCGTAAACATTTTTTAATGGAAGGAAAAATCAACAAAAGAGATTGAAGCTCCTTGTTAATGATTATGTAATTATCCACTATTATGTCGGGAACATTTTTAAGTAGTTAAGGTGTTTGTCGGAGATGTTTATGAAATACCTGTTAGTGTTAAACCCCTTACATTATGCGCAGGTGTGCTCATTAAAAACGTCCATTAATAAAGTTACAATAGCTGAAATTCTCTTTCTGAAATGTTTTTATGCAGAGACTATTTATCTTTTCCGACTAAACTAAGAAAAGAAATGTTACAGTAATTATCTAATCTATTGTTTACGTCGTATTTTAATGGAATGAAACATATATTTTTCATCATTATTTTTCTACATCAACAACGAACACTCAAAAAATATTTTTCAAACAACGTAATATTATATTTTCATCAAACCGTTTTTTTCAAAACGAAATCAAAATGGCCGAAATGCTGATGTGAGTGTTTTAATAGTTATTCTTTAAGTTATTTTGAGATCCTTCTGTATTTTCTTTGTTTTCATACGTTTATTTATTTAACAATTGTGATGCTCTCTAGGAAAATCGACCGCTTCTATTTTTAATTCGTATTTTTAAAACAATAGAATTCCGTATTTCGTATTTTCAAAAATACGAATTGCGTATTTAAAAATACGCGTATTTTTTTAAAAACCGTATTTCGTATTTTTAAAAATACGAAATTCGTATTAAAAAATACGCGTATTTTTAAATACGAATTTTGTATTTTTAAAAATACGAAATTCGTATTTTTGAAAATACGCGCATTTCTAAAAATACGCTGTAGTTTTTAAATACAAAGACATAAAAAAAGTAAATGTTTGGTTAGGGTTCGTCTCATTTTTGATACGAATTGAAAGTTGCCGTATTCCATTCTAAACTGACGAGAAAACGTCCCTGCGAAGTCTCAAAGTTGCCGTATTTCATTCTAAAATGACGAGAAAAGGTCCCTGCGAAGCTCTAAAGTTGCCGTATTTCATTCTAAAATGACGAAAAAACGTTCCTGCAAAGCTTCAAAGTTGCCGTATTTCATTCTAAAATGACGAGAAAACGTCCCTGCGAAGCTTCAAAATTGCTGTATTTCACTCTAAAATGACGAGAAAACGTCCCTGCGAAGCTTTAAAGTTGCCGTATATCATTCTAAAATGACGAGAAAACGTCCCTGCGAAGCTTTAAAGTTGCCGTATTTCATTCTAAAATGACGAGAAAACGTCCCTGCGAAGCTTCAAATTTGCCGTATTTCATTCTCAAATGACGAGAAAACGTCCCTGCGAAGCTCTAAAGTCGCCGTATTTCATTCTAAAATGACGAAAAAACGTTCCTGCAAAGCTTCAAAGTTGCCGTATTTCATTCTAAAATGACGAGAAAACGTCCCTGCGAAGCTCTAAAGTTGCCGTATTTCATTCTAAAATGACGAAAAAACGTCCCTGCGAAGCTTTAAAGTTGCCGTATTTCATTCTAAAATGACGACAAAGTTGCCGTATATCATTCTAAAATGACGAGAAAATGTCCCTGCGAAGCTTCAAAATTGCCGTATTTCACTCTAAAATGACGAGAAAACGTCCCTGCGAAGCTCTAAAGTTGCCGTATTTCATTCTAAAATGACGAAAAAACGCCCTTGCGAAGCTTTAAAGTTGCCATTTATCATTCTAAAATGACGAGAAAACGTCTCTGCAAAGCTTTAAAGTTGCCGTATTTCATTCTAAAATGACGAGAAAACGTCCCTGTGAAATCATTGAGCCAATTAAAAACCTATTAAAAACAAACTCGTAAAATTGAGTAATTGTTCTATTCAATTTATTCAACCACTCGCTTGATACACGTAACATTTCTAAAAATACGAAATTCTATTTTTAAAATTTCGTATAAAATTTCGTATGTTCTATAATTAAAAATAGAATTTCGTATTTTTTATTTTTCAAAAATACGAATTTCGTATTTTTAAAAATAGAATTTCGTATTTTTAAAAATACGAAAATTCGTATTTTTAAAAATACGAAAATTCGTATTTCGTATTTTTAAAAATACGCGTATTTTAAAATATGAAATCCGTATTTTTTCATACGAAATTTCCGTATTTCGTATTTTTAAATACGGAAAGAGAAGTGGTCGATTTTCCCAGAGAGCATCACAATTGTTGTAGATCGAAGCTTTCAAAAAGAAGACAAGCGTACAAGCACTAGATCCGGATACGCAAGTGTGGTTACTAGCAGTAATCGTGGAACGTGAAGAAAATAATTTTAAAATCACGTGGCCTGGTTACTCAAAGCAGTATGATTGTTGGGTAAACCAAAAATCTGTGAGGTTGCCTCCTGAAAAAAGAGCGTTGTTGCGCAGAAATGCTATCAACAAAGACGATTTTCCGGTATTGAAAGATCCAAAAAATTTAAGAAACGGAGAAAAGATTTTAGATACTGCAAGTAGCACAAAGTATGTTGCCTCAACCAATGACCCATTCAAATTGGAGGTAATTGTTCTTTAAATTCCATCTACATTGCTTGTGTTTAATCGAACGCAACCTCGAATCCAATGTTTTCGACAGAAATCATCCTAGAATCGAGGTTGAATCAAACAAGACATTGTTAAAACTAGATACTTTAGTCTACACTAACTTTAATTTTTCAGGTAACAACTTCTACTGGCGACATCGTGTTTGTAAAAACGAGATTAGAAGACACAACTCTACTTCCTTCTCGAAAGGCTATTTGCAAGAGAAAAAATATACACGAGGTAGCGTTAATATACAGAATATAAGCACGTGACCAAATATAACCAATCACAATACTATATACAAAAAAATAGAAACATGCGCAATGCGCAATCCTAACTTCTACATCTTCCCCGACCAAAAATATTCATTTATATTGTTCACGTAATCTTCGCAGGTTCTGTCCCTCAATTGCAGCCTTTCTTGTACTCCTCCTTCCTGTACTGTGCCTGTTGTCATGCTTTTCATTAGCGAGCTTAAGAAATAACGACGGCGGTATTCTAAGACGGCATTCCGAATTAGTTTACTCTTCTACGCATGCGCTATCAGGGGAAGTCCCTCATAATCACCGTCCATTAGAAGTTGAAGACTTCATTTTTCTCATTTGCCGTCCATGCTAAAACTCCAAAATGGCTGCTGAATCGTGCTCCAAGAAATCGTAAGTTTATCCTTTTGTGCATTATTGGGTAGGAAAATAGTGATAAATATAGCAATAAGAATGAATAACCAATACAGTTGGATCGGTTGTTTATATTTTCTCCTTGAATTAGACTTTTTAAGAATAATTTATATACTGCAAGCAGCAAGTAAAAGCTAGGTATATTTTTGAAAATTTGTCTTTCTTTATACAGTAGCTTAATGGAAGCTTTTTATATATTTAGTTGCCCAATGGTATGGAATGATGAGAAAATGTGTTGCTATGTAGGGAGATTCTGGTTGTAGAGCCATACCAATTCAAGGAAAAAACAGGAGAACGCGGACAAGCATGGACTAAAATTAGTGTTAACATTAACCTTATACCTGGATTCAGTACTAACATGAGAGCTATAAGAGAACGTTTCAAGTTGCTGGAAACCCGATATAAAAAAAAGAATAGTGCTGAACTGAAAGCTACAGGAATAAGTCCTGAAATATCTGAGCTAGATACATTGTTAGAAGAAATAATATCTCGGATGAAAGATGTATCCTTTGAGGATGGAAATAAAAAAAAAGAACAGGATGAGAAAAGATTAGGGGAGGATATACGTCTACAGGCATTGGAAACATTTGCCGAAACACGGTCGAGAAAACCAGAAGATGACACGAAACCTTGTAAAAAGAGACAAAGAACTTCAGGTAGTGAAACAGTTTCTTTTCTGAGAGAAAGAATGGCAAACGAAGAAGCCATCCGAGAAAGAGAATTGAAGTTAAAGAAAATGGAGCTAGAAAATCAGAAAAAGTTACAAGAAAGTGTAAATCAAAACCAAAATAACATGATGGCAATGATGAACAATTCTATGCAACAATTGCAGCAAATTACAGCTGGATTTATGCAAGCCCAGTCTGCACAAACACAAGCTTTGTATTCCCTTTTAGAAAAAGATTCTAAGTGAAAACTATCAACTTTTATAAAGAGAAAGAGATGTTTATTTTGGTTTTTAATTTAATTATTTTGTATTTTGTTTGTAAACATATCAACACTGGCTGCTGAAAAGTTTTATTAAAAAAGAGAGATTAATTTTGTTTTTAAAATGTATTTTGTTTGTAAATATGTCAACACTGGCTGTTGAAAAATAATTTTGTTTTTTGAGTACTATATATTATTATTTTGTTTTAAACTGTTACTTATTACTTTTTCTCCTTTTGTCCTCCAAGACAACAGTATTTTTCACAAAGAATTGCATTCTTCTGTATAATAATAATTTATTTTTAGTTGTAATTTATCACTTATACTAGATCAAGGAAGAGAAAAATTCAAGCTTGTTTCTAAGAAAAATACTCTTCAAGGCTAGGAGGATCTACATTGAAAAACAATGAAGTGTTATTTTTATACAGACATGCACGAGCATTATGTAATAAACCACAAACTACATACAACTTGCCAACAGCACTAAGACCTAGCTTCAAATTATTCTTGAAGTTAACAAAAGCAAAGTAGTTTATTATGTCTCCAAAAATCCACTCCACTGAAATTCGAACTTTACTCATAGATTTGTTAAATTCCTTTTGATCGTTAGTTACATTAGCCCCTTTAAATGGACCCAATAGTTGAGGTCTGATAGGATATGCTGGATCGCCATATATACAAAGATTTTGACCATTAGGAGTATGAGAATGATTTATTAAATCTTGTAATAGGCCTGATTCATTTAAAAGAGCACAGTCGTGTCTTCTTCCCTCCATAGGACCATATAGATTTGCGATAAGCCCGTTTGGTGCTACCACACTTTGAAATTTTATTGCATGCACTCGTTTGTGTCCATTATATACCATTCTCTGGTTTTCTGAAGGACGACATATCGGTCGCACTGTGCCATCTACAAAACCCCAACAAAAGTCAATAGCAGCTCCTTTTTGATAAATTGCGTCAGCATATTCAGCTAGTCTATTGGGAGCTAACCAATTTTGATTGAAATCACGAAGTTTGTGGGCAAAGTTATTATAAATCCAGTCTAAAATATAATTACAGATCAAGCTTAATTCAGGAACTGAGCGACCAAAACGTGGTATCATGTCTCCATATCTACAAGGATAGGCTAATCTCTTCAAAAATATGCATAGTGCTTCGATATTGCTTACTTTTGTTCCATTGTAGCACACAACATCAATTGGAATATTCAACACTTGAGCTAATCTAAGTATATCGTTTTTGAAAAACCTGAATTCGGCCAGATACTCTGCATCACTCATTGAACTTAAAAAAAATGGTTCGTAGTTCCAATATGGAAAGTCGGGATTTGTAGATACATTTAAATCATACAATAATTGAAATTCTATTTCATCGATGAGTCCTTCGCATAAAGATAACAAAAGCATTTCTCTTACTTCTCTTAGAGCAGCCATATTTGTTTACGTTTTTATAATTGGCGCCGTCATGAAAATCTTAACCCAAAAAAAATAATACGTGAACGTGGACCTCGACGTGTGGAATTTAATTGGGAACGCCGTCCTAGATAATGCCGTCATCTTTTCTTAAGCTCTCTATTATTTGTTAGTTGTACCGTCGGTTCGGGATCAATGTTGTTGGCAATTTCGAAGGGAATCAGTTTTTGAGATGGTCGAAATACAGTGGTAAATCGTTTCTGCTTTGACATTGTTTTTAATTTCGCACCTCGAATGGCTCCATCTTTTCCCTGAATAACTTTGACAATTTTGCCAATTTTCCATCGTCCTCTTGGTAAGTATGAATCATCTTTAATCAAAACTACGTCTCCTTCCACTAGTTTTCGTTTATCTTCAGTCTTCTCTTTTCGATAAAGGTTGGATTGACGGAGTTCGTTTATATACGTCGTATTAAATCGTTCACGGAAATGTTGTAAAGTAAGTCGAATATGACGAACACGTCTTGAGAAGTCCTCATATTGCAGAATAGAGTCGAATTTCTGGTCGTTTTCGTGAATGTCCGTTCCATAAATCAGGTGGTTTGGTGTTAAAGCTTTGTCGAGGTCATCCTCATTTGCGTATGTCAATGGACGACTATTGATCGTTGTTTCTACCTCACACAGCGTTGTTTGGAGTTCTTCAAACGTTAACAACGACCGTCCCAGCGTCTTCTTTAATGTTGTTTTGACACTACGGACCAATCTCTCGTAGAAACCGCCCCACCAGGGTGATGCTGGCAAAATAAAACACTGCTTAATCCCATGTTTTATCATGTAATTTTTTACTTCTGTCGATTTGAAGGTCTTAGCGTTATCGTGCACAATAGTATTCGGAGTTCCCCTCCGTGAAACAAATCTGCGAAAACCTTGAACGAACGAATGGGTAGACTGATCGGTTACAAGTTCCAAATAAATCGCACGACTTGTGGCACATGTAAGGAGTAGGATATAACATTTTAGACTGTCCGATTTACAAATACTATATTTACAATAATTCCTATAAAATAAAGGACCTGCAAAGTCTAAACCCGTGCAATTAAACGATTTGGAAAAACTATCAATCCTGAACTCTGGCAGATCGGGAGATGTCGGCGGTCTGAGTGTTCTTCCTTGAAAACGAATACAAATTACACACTTTCGAATAACGTTCTTCACAGACTTTCTTCCCTTCACTATCCAAAACATTTTTCTGACGTAGCCCAATGTTGATTCGATACCATGATGCATAACGTGTTGATGCGCATCCCATATAACCAGTTGCGTAAAACTGCTTCCGCCATCTCGAAGTATAATTGGATGCTTTTCATCGGATGTTAGCGTGGAATTCTCAAATCTTCCTTTTAACCGAAGAATATCGTCGTCACCAGCAAATAGCTTAAGCGAATTGCGAAGCTTTCCAAAGTCTGACTGGCGTTGCAGAATTCGTTGTTCTTCTCTGATGAGCTTTGTGAATGCGGCATCGTATTCTTCTTTTGTAAGCGTTTCTTCTGTAACGTTTTGATGTTGTAAGTTAGCAACTTTGTTCTTCAGATTGTTTACAAAGCGAAAGATAAAACCCGTAACCATGATGAGCTTCCTTAACGTGCTAAATTTGTTCACATCAAGGGTCTTACTCAAGCCAATGTCTTCAGTAGCTGTTACAGTCATGTTTGTCTTGGTCAAGTTTGTGTAAATTTCGTTCTGGTTATCGGTAAAATATTTTTTAGATTCAGAAAGAACAGTATCATTAACAAAATTAGAATCTGTAGAAAAGTTATCAAGATCAGGTTTCAACAAAAAAGTTGGACCGGCTAACCACGAACTAGAAAAACAATCATTTAAATCTTTTCCAAGACGAGTCGGAATATCAGCAGGATTCAGGTCACCTTTCACAAAATGCCAGTCACTCCTCTCAACCACCTTCCTAATAGAAACTACCCTATTTTCCACCCATGGTTTCCACCTTCGTTCTTTTCCCTTTATCCATGCCAAACTCACCTGTGAATCACTCCAACAAAAAACCTTATTCACATGAACTCTACCTTTCCACCCATCTAACACTTCACGTACCAATGTAGAGAGAAGCAAACATCCCATTAATTCTAATCTTGGAATTGAAAGTTGCTTCAAAGGGGCCACTCTTGTCTTAGATGCTATAAAACTTAAATTCACATTACTTCCTGACACAACCCTCATATACAACACAGCGCAATAAACCTCCTTAGAACTGTCTGAAAAACCATGAATCTCTATCAAATCACTATTACAGCCAGTAAAAATGAATCTTGGAACTCTGACTCATTTAATGCTTTTAATTCCTCCACAAATTTTTCCCAAATAGTTAAAATATTTTGTGGTATGTTATCATCCCAACTTAACTTATCACTACAGAGGAATTGAAAAATAGTTTTAATCCTTGCTGTTACAGGAGCAACAATACCTAGAGGATCAAAAACTGAGGCAGCTGTGCTCAAAAGACCGCGCTTAGTCTTTTTCATCTCTAAACATTTTTGAAGTAGATTGTTAAAATCAAAAACAAATTCATCAGTGTTGGTATCCCACCTTAAACCCAATACAGTGGCATTTTTGTCAGCATGAGGCAAGATGGTGTCACAATAAGACGCATCATCCTCATTAGACTTTACACCTTGACCATTAATGTTCTCATGGGATGCAAAATAAGAGGATAACTCAGAATCATTAGTTACCCACTTCCGTAAAACGAACCCAGCTCCAGACATTACGCTTATAACATTTTTGTAGTACGTTTTTCCTTGATCACTCGAATCACAGCCTGAAACTAAGTCATCCACATATAGATCGTCTAACATTTTTTCGATCAACTCTTTCAAAAGAGTTACTAAATATTTGCTCAAATGATGTCTAATGGTAGCATTTAACAAAAAAGGACTGCTGGTAACTCCAAAAACAGCTCTTAAAAAACGAAAAACAACAATGGAATCATAACCGGCAGTCGAATCTAACCAAAGAAAACGTAAAAAGTCATGATCAACTTTAAACGGAAGTTTCGTGACATACCTATTCCCATCATAATAGATTTCATTTTGAAACTTACTTACAACACATTGAGAGGAACCGATGTCCTCAATGTTCCAAAACTTGTCTAAATCTTGTCTAAAATATCAATATTTTCCACAGGCTCTTCCACGGAGCAACGCATATTGAGAACTTCTAAGCAGTTCATTTCATCAGAAGACTGTTTATAAATAGAACCACTTAAAGCCCAACCTAACGTAGATTCACAAGCCACTGTTCCTGTTGCGCTTAGTATTCTTTTTCCAGTGAAAAAATTGAAGTAATGGTCAATGCCAATTAGAATCCCTACTGGTAGCGCTTCCTGAGTTCAGTTATCATCAGCAAATGTTTGTTCTCTGAATTCTTCAAGCTTGCCTGCTTTATTGATCTGTTGTCCTTTTAGAGGGGAACAAATTTGAGCAACACAGAGAGCCTCAACATAAGTAAAAACATCATCGACTCCAACATGCCTGACCTTAAATTGAACTACATCCAAATTACTCACTTTGCTGTTGTTACTCTCCCCAAATGTCTTTATCACTACCCTTTCAGTCCTAACTTTTTTTAATTTGAGTCTTTTTCTTACGTTCATAGAAATATAACTACGTTGACTCCCCGTATCAAACAACATTCTTGATAGACAAACATTGTCAGAATTTGTGTTAAAAATACGAGCCTTAGCTGTTTGCATTAATATACTGCTGTTTTCATTGGAGGCAAGAGATACATCATTAACCCCTTCCTCAAATGAAAAGGCAGACAATGTCTCTTCTTTTTTGTCACAGATTGAGATGTGATGCTTTCCTGTGGTACATTTTCTACAGATATACTTAGATTTACAATCCCTAACACTGTGGCTTTCTTCTAAACATAAAAAACATCGACCCTCCTTACGAAGAATTCCATTTCTGGAAGATACATTCGTAACAGTTCTACATTTTGACGAAGGGTGCTGTTTTTTACAATAGACACACATATTCCTAGATGTTTGTACAAACAGTCCTGATGTTGTGAAGGTATCATTTCCCTTTAATTTAGAATTAGAATTACGCTCAAAGTTGGAAGCACAATTTTCTTGGGCTCTGAGCTCATCGTTGAAGTACTCAAGCACTTTATCAAGGCTCCAAATTGCACTTCCAAACTTTCGAGATATTATAATGATCAAATCATCAGGTAGTTTATCCTTTAGTAAAGGAATTAAAAGACATCCATAACCTTTTGTTTCTAACTTTAACGATCTAAAATTTCTTACGCAACTTCCACGTGATTATATAAATTCCTTAACCCCTTAATGTTATCTTTGCTCCTAATTTTTCTTATCTTTAATAATGATTCCATATGGGCAGAAATAAGCACTTGCTCATTACCATATCTTTCCTTTAAAATATCAAGAGCTTCCTTGTAGTTAGCTGAATTTAATGTTAAGCCACTTACAGAGCCAAGGGCTTCATCAGACAGATATTTTCTCAGGTAATTGAACCTATCAATATCATTTAGTCGCTCATTCTCGTGGATGGATACCTGAAATTGATCCCAGAATCCTTGCCACATAAGAGGATCTCCGGAAAAAACGGATATCTCCATCTTTGGTAGTCTACAAGCATTAGAAGAGCTTGAACCAATTGAAGATGGAGCAAGCTCCTTCACAGTGTTCATTTCAGACAACTTAAGATCTAAAATGGCCTCTAACTCGTCGGCAGGAGCAATAAATGCCATGCTTTCAACAACATCTGCTGCAACAGCATCAGGTTCTAAAGATTTAGACACATCGTCATCGGCCTTTGACAGCTGGTCAACAATAGACGATAAGGTTTTCTTATGACCACGTAGTTTAGCCTGGTCAAGAGATTCCTCTTTTAAATAATCCTCTATGGATGCTAAAGTAGATTTAAAGAAACATCTAATCCCATCACGACGTTTAACCTTTCTGTCATGTGCCGACATTATCAAAAAAGGACCTCACTTACTATAATAAATATGAAAGAATAAAATTGCAACACCTTCTAACTAAACAACTTCAGTTTACAGAAACAATACAGGTATTCAATTTTCAAAACATACAGAACCATTAAGCTATTCAATCATATCATAGTCACAAGAAAAAAAGATAGTCTAGTTGCGTGGACCGTCGGCATTGTTTACGCGAACTATCCTCAATCAGCCTGGGACGGCCCGCTCATCCTGCACAGAAGTTCAAAATGGCGGCGCATGCAGGAGGAGACTACCTTGCAGGCGAAGATCTTGATGATTTATTTGAGTTACTTGAAGGCGGTTTTCTTGATGAAGATGTGGATTTTAATGTGGAATTAGATGCTGTGATAACGGAAGTGGAAGCTTACGAAGAAGTTGGGTATCCTTGTCAGGATTGTGATAAAATTTGTAAATCACAACGTGGCCTGACTAGACATCGCAATGTCAAACACACTACTGAAGTTACTCCTGAAATATCGACGAATGCTGGTCCTTCATTACCAAAACTTACTAAAGAAGAACAAATTTTGAAAAAGCTACACCCTTTGAAGTTGAAAGTACTTATCACTAAGAGTGCTGAGATATGCCTTGGTGATCAATGTTTACCCAAATCAACCAGGGAAGTGTTTCGTGATTTCAAAGTTTCTAATGATGATGCGGTCAAACTTTGGGAAAAACTGAAGCCAATCATTGGAAAGTATAACGGTGATGCAGAAGATTTTTATGCAAACTTTTATGGTCTATTGAAAGATAACTTGCTTCCATCAAAATTTGAGGACACTACTTTGAGCAATATTATTCTAACAGAACTTGCAAATCATGTTTTAATTCATCTTTCGGGTAATGATAAAGTTGTCGATTCTGTAACTGAAGCTGTAACACCTATCTCGGAGAATGAACAAAAAAGCCTGCAATATGTGGCTGGATTTATCGTTCACAAGCTTTATACAAAATTCCGTTTTTCGAAAAAGTCTCAACAAAGTGAATTCAACAAACAGGCTGTATCAATCCTACAAGCATGCAAAGTTGACTGTGATGATTCACAGACATTGATCAATATACGCGACCGTGGTGGCTTGTGGAGAGTGAACAAACAAATACAAGAACTTTTTCGAGAATGTGAAAAAATGTTTCGGTTGAAAACTTCAAATTTAAGCACAACACTAAATTGTCAAGACCTTGTTAAAAATATGCTCAAAAACTGTTCTGTACTTTCCAATTTCAAAAGTGTCTGTTATACCATTGATCCACAAGTCAGTAAAGAAGTCAGTATGAATCTTCTGGAACACATGCTTACTATGTTTACAAGAGTTCGCAGCTTTTCCTATGCTAGAGACATACGTGAAAAACATAAGGCTGCTAAAAAACTTGCAAAGAAAAGATCATTGAGAACTGAAATTAAAAAAGCCAGTAGCAGCAAAGACATGGGTCACTGATTCATCTAGTTCCGGGCATGAACTATAAAATCTGCCACAATGGCTATTTTTATAGCCACACATGTGATAAAAAAACATTACACATGGCTAAAAATCACAATAAAAATTCATTCCTTTTTTTTTTTTTTTCTGGTTGAACTTCAGACAAAAATCAGGATCCCTCACAGTACGATTTAGAGGTGCCGTGTGAGAAATCCTGTTACTTCATTTACGGTCAATTTAAGATATCAGGATTCCTCTGATTTTCCTGTAAATATATGCGTGAGTAATTCTGACGCGTTTTGAAAAAGTGACAACATTGCAATTTTTCCATAGCTAATAGCTTTCACAAAATAATAGATAGATGGGACATAGAAAAAATAAACATACATACTCATCCAATAACCATCTCCTAAAGTGATCCAATGATAGAACAAAGCATCTCCAGTCCCACAATATAAAGAGAACTAGATAAAATTGCCAATTAATAACATTTTTTCAAATGTGTGGCTATAAAAATAGCCGTTTTGTTGTGTGCTTCATTCAAAGTGTAGACTTTTTTCTTTTTGGTAATGGGGTGTCATCTATCATGTTGAATTTGCTACCACATCCTTGTACATTCCCAGCAATTGGTCTTACAGAAAATTGTGCTTTTATGGTATTATCATTATATCCAACGTCTCTCACCGATGGGTTGTCACGTCGCGATCCAATGGCACGCTGCCTACCAAAATAATTTTCCAGATCGTCTTGACAAAACCGTTCAGAAAGAATGTACGGTACACCATGTTGTAAAAGGAATTTCACTACTTTTTTGAGAGAGTTAACTGTAATCTTAAGCCCTTCATGTGTTTGCCAGGAAATAAACATATTTGATTTGGCATTTTTTGTAAAATTATCACCACGCTCTTCAATTGACTCTTTCCATAAGGTGAAATAGGAGAGAAAACCGTCCAACCATGCAAAGCGTTCATCATCAACTGACTGATAAGGTTTTAGAAATGGTTTTCTCTTCAACTCATGTTCGACAGTGTTTTTCACATTCAAGCAGTCAAAAAAACTATCCATCATTAGACAAAATTGTGCAGTACCAGCTGCTTCAGGTGGACCAAACTGATTGAGAACTTTGCCAACAGTTTCACTGAGAACTTGAGCTGCAAGACGAACTTTCATTACTGAAAATGGTGTTAGCTGTATATGATCATTTGTTAATTTATTGACCAACTTCAAACCACTCACGAGATCATTGTGATAGAGTTGTGTGATATGACTCCAAAGAACATAAAATCCACTATTCCACATATAACGGGTAGCTCGACCAGAACCAGAATTAAACAGACAATTGCGTGATGTTTTGATGAGATGTGGAGCATCAGCAAAAAAATAGATAAATCGACCATCATTAGCATGAATATTCTTAGTACGATAAACTACATCACTGTCATGGACACCATCTAAATGCCTATGCATTCTGAAAAAGCGTCTATTTGGAGAAGCACCATCAGCTGTTGCAGCGATAACTTTCAAATTTATTTTTTCAAGGTAAAGAACAGCTTTCCAAAATATAGGCATGATTTGATAGGAAGTTATTCCAGTTGTAGCGAATGTTGCAATACTATATGAAAGAGGATTAACAACACTTTTGGCAAGAAACACGAGAACATGAGTAGCAATTTCTTTGACAGATTTGAGTGTGGCAAAATTTGTATGAATATCACCAAGGTCAACAAAACCAATGAGTTCACCAGTATACTTGTCCCAAACTAAATCCTCCTGTATTTTCATCTCATCAAACAGAATTATGGTATATCTCTCAATGTCTGAAAATGCAGCAGTTTTTTTTTGCTAGATCATTGATGATTTCATGATTAAATCCTCTTGTTGGTCGTATGTAGTTTCTATAATCACGAAGTGTTCGCAGGCTAGGAAGAACCAACATACCACTGCCAGTTTTAGGGTCATATCTGAGATCTGAATAAGCAGAAGAAGACTTTGCAGCAAGATTAAGACAGAACTTTATGATCATTGGATGATATCTGACACTGGTTGGTGATGAAGATTGGAGATATTTTTGCTGCTCCTCCCAGAACAATTTCATAAAAGGTGGTACATTTTTTTATCACATCCACTGAATAAGGTTACAAAATCAGAGCTCATTTCAGAAGTAACATTACCACCATGTGCTTGAATAGCAGCTTTCATTTCAGACAGTTGGCTTGCCAGTTGTTTACATTCCAAACGCTGACTCTGAAGGGTTAATTTGACACGGTCCGGTGATGTGAACTTGATTGGTGCTTTCAACTTTGCAGGTTCAAGCATCTTCCTTTCTTTACGGACAGTAGCTGATTTGAATGAAATGTTATGCGATGTACACTTTCCACAAGGATTAGGTTTGGGTGATAGAATTAACATACGACACATATTTGAACGAAAATACTGGTCTTGATGGAGATTTGACTGAAAGGACTTTTGTTGATAGTCTAGATAGTTGAATTTTTTAGGAATGACATGCTTTTGGAAGTTTGTCTCTCTACTATTATTGCAATCTGGAGCGGTGATACCAATACATAATTCATAACTATTGAGTTCTTTTATGAAATTGGAGAGTGTTGTATTAAGAAAGGATTTTTTGTATAAGATATGCAAATCATGGTCATCTGGTAACATCCATCCAAATATTCTTAAAGAAAATGAAAGGGATCGATCAATGAATATTTCAAATTTTGGGATGATGTGGTCTGGTGATAAACAAGTAACAACAACAAGTGAGTCTTGAGTGTCAATATGCCAACATCTACCCAACGAGAGCTTTGAAACACGTTGACTGAAGTCAACAAAATTTCTATATATGGTGGTTGGAGAAGGTGGTGGTGAAAAATCTTGTAAAATTTGGAAATCTTCACGTTTTTGTATCGAAGTGTTCGATCGAGGTGGAGAGGCTAAGGTCGAAATATTGCCAGATTTTTGTGGAAGATTCAGATGTGCTAGTTCTCCTTCTTTCAAACTTTTTCGAGTTGGGTAAACCCATATTTGATCCTCCGAGAAATGACGTTCACAAATAAACAATTTGAACGTGGAAATGCGACGTCTCAGCTCGTCATCTACCTCCCTATATTTCGTGATGATATTGATGAGCTCCTTTCCCCATTTTTTGTTTACTTCATTATTTGGCAACGGAACTTTGAAAATACTGATGTCTTTATTTCTCCTCGATACAGAGCATCCATATATAGCACAATTTTCACCAGGCATAGTAAAATCTTGTACGAAAAACACCCAAAGTCGAAATAAAAACACCAAACTAAGTACACACAACACCCAAAAAATGCGCCATTTTGAACTTCTGTGCAGGATCGGAGGTTTGGGAGCCACTATAGTTCAGCCGTAAAAACATAGAACAATGGCCTATTGTTTGTTGCTAGACTATCTTTTTTTCTTGTGACTATGATCATATTCAGCTTCGTAACAAAAAAACGTGAGCAAAAATATCATCCAAAGTGAGCCACGTGTTGTAAAAGAGAAAGTTTTTCAACAAAAGTAAAAATATAAAAACTGTTAAAGCAAAACAATCAACGTCGCGTAGTTGAGAAACGTCTGTCAAAGTATAGTTAATAATAAATGCGCATAAGTACTTAAGAAATAAAAATGAACAGATTTTATCCAAAGAAGTGTTGAAAATGTAAAACCTAGTATGCGAACAAGTCCACACAAGCCGAGAAAATCTTTCTATCAGAGTGAAAACATACAGTAAATAGAATCGTAAAACGTTCAAATCGGTACTTCCTGTACATGCGGAAAAATATGAACTTAAACGAAAAGTAAAGCCTGCACAAAAGCAACAGGAAAAATACGTAAACATAAATAAAAACCCTTACGGTACAATGTCATACAGTACGTTAAAGTCTTACAGTACGTCTTGACTATGAGATTCACCAGATGGTAGTACAAGAAAGCTTGCAAGGTCGCGCCATGTAAAAACGAGATTAGAAGACACAACTCTACTTCCTTTTTCGAAAGGCTATTTGCAAGAGAAAAAATATACACGAGGTAGCGTTAATATACAGTATATAAGCACGTGACCAAATATAACCAATCACAATACTATATACAAAAAAATAGAAACATGCGCAATGCGCAATCCTAACTTCTACAGTGTTATACGAATTTATTCAAGAAGATGGAGAGAGTATGGATGATGTGGAGAGTGTGGATAATGTGGAGAGTGTGGATAATGTGGAGAGCGTGGAAAATGTGGAGAATTTTAACGGGGATACGGAAAAAGAAGAAACTGAATACCTTCAACACTCTTCAGAGATCGCTGCATCCGAGGCAGAAGATACCACAATCGCTGAAACGACAGCGCTGCAATGTTTTGAGAAGGTTTTTAATCCAATAAGGAAATCTCAAACAATTACAACAAATTTACAACAGGCTCCTACCACCTTGGCAAGCGGTAGTGCGATATTCACCATTTTAAATGAAATCAGAGCAGACATAAAGACCATCAAAGAAGACTTGTCACAAATGAGTAACGAAATCGGGTCTGTTAAGGAAGGTGTGCTGAAGATCGAAGACAGGACCTTGGTAAGCGAGACAACAGTCATTAAACTGCAGGGACTCATAAAGAGAAAAAAAAGAAAAATATGCGATGAGTAGTTCAACATCCACATCAATTTCGAGCCCAGACCCGATCTTGTATACAGATATGGTGCAACCAGCTAATGGAAGTGGTGGTATGAGTTTCGTTGAATTACTTACATCCCTCCTCCTCCTCCTCCAATTAACCCAATTACACCAGTAACACCAAAAGTCAACCCTGATAAGAAACGGAAAGGAAAAAACAAATGTGCAACATTTATCAAAAATGAAATGGTTCGTCTGTACAGCAAGGAAGAGCTTTTAAATGGAAGCTTAGGTGGAGGAAATCGGAAGTACAAGGACTCTCTCCAAGAAAAAGACGCCTTATCACCTGGAAGAATGAAAACCTTAATTTCGGCAGCCAGAAAAAGACATCGTGATGAATTTGAAGATATTAAAAATATTAACGAGGTTGTAAATTCAAAATGTCGTCAAGTTAGACAATCTGAAAGAAAAAATAATAATTTGTTGTATATAGCATTTTTTTGTGTGTTTCCAATACTTTACAAAAGCAAAAGGCCTTTCAACAAAGTTTTTTTCACAATGATATATTTCCGCATAATGAACATTTGATCTTTAACAAGCTTAACTGCATTAATATTTAATTTGTTTTGAATGAAAGTTTTTGAATGTTAAAATGTTAATAATATAATAATGAACTAAAAGGTAACAATTTTAATCAAGGTTTTAGAATTTGCAGATTTTTTATTTCTGCAAAATCTTCTATGTATAAATTTCTCACCTAACTTTAATTAGTTCGTTGTTGTAAAACAGATTTAAAAATAGCGTGTTTAATCTTTTTGTGCATGAATTGTTTATGCTTACACAAAATAATGATTTTTGCATGATTTAGAAAGGACTCGCTCATCAAAAAGTATTTCTACAAATGTTTATTATAAACATCAACAAAATACAATATAAAAAAGCTTGTTTTTTACACTGAAATAATTATTTTTCGAGTGGCGCACGCGCGTGCTTCCTAGACAGAAATATGATAATCTTTGGTATAGGGTTTTGAAACCTTGTTCTGTATGTATTTATTAGATAGATAGATAGATGTGCATATTTTACATGGCTAGCCTCACAAATATCGAGGGATATACCCTGTCTATTAGTAAAGATCTAAAAATATAAAACAAAACAATGTGATAATAAAATGTAAACAAAATTTAAAGTTAATAAGAATTTGCAGGATATAACTTTTTTTTGTTATAAAAACCAACCATATAAGAACATAATGGCTTCAAATTGAAAAAGTTAAAAACATTCGAAGGCTTTCTTCAAGTTGAGAGGGCTTATAAAAAATCAAACGTGTACATGAAGTATACAAGAACTGGCTATGCAGATATTGTACAAAAGGCCTAAACATCTGCTGTGTGTACTCCAAACAAAACTGCATATAAAGATATCTGGATTAAAAAGAAGGCATCTGATGGTTTTTGCGTGATTCAATGTAACGCAAAGTTTTCAATTTATTTTTTTAAGAATTTTCTTATGCACTTTCTTATACTTATTTATATAAGATTTTTTTCTTAACCGCGAATTTAATAAAAAAACTTTTTAAAAAAAAAACATACGCATCTAATTATAAAAACTCAAACGAATTTTATTTTAAAACTCATATACGAATTTAATACAATGTCAAACGATTTTATTAAATCACACGTACGAAGTAGTGTGATATGTTGGTTTACCCTTTCATCGCGGCGGCGAAGTTCAGGACATTTTCATCACACTGGATTCGCGTCGTTTTAATTGCGTCTGTCACTGGACCCAGCATAGCGACTTGAATAAACTGGGGGTAAAACACCCACGTTTTCGTATATATTTTACAGACACTATTACCCCCGGTTTGTGTGCCAACACGCCGTGGATTCAGCTTTCCCCTCGCCAGTTACAGAAATATTGAAGTTGGAGTGGACTTAGACGTTTTCTTCACCTTCTTCTTGTTGCTTTGCTTTTTGTTTGTGTTTTTTGTTTTCTGTAGCTAGCTTTTGCTAGATACAGCTCTAATTTTTTATCTTTTTTTTTTTACTTTTTGGATCATTTTGGTGGTGGTAAAGCCACCAAAGTGTCACCAAACTGTAAATTGGTATAAAGTTGGTAAACTATTGGTTAAAACTATTGGTACAACACTGGTAAAATATTGGTTAAACTTAGTAGTACAATCCTTGTTGATACAAAATAGTCAATATTTGGATATAGCTACCTATAATTTAGTTTTAATAATATTTGCTAGCTAGCAGCTAGCTATATACACTTTGCTTTCACTGTTGGTAACTGCATTTTTAGATATTTATTACATCCGTTATGTGTGTATGTGCAATGTTTATGATAATCAGTCTAAATGTTAGTACTATATATATATATTTATCACTTTTGTTAATTTTGGCTGGTGACGTCGAAGTAAATCCTGGACCATTTCGCCCAAAAGTTGTTTTAGGCTCTTTTCATCAAGGCGATCCTAGATTTGGTGATAGTAGTGACATACAATGTGCCTGCAATGCACTCTTTTCAATTTGTTTTTCTTCCATTAAAAAGGTTTCAGTTTGGAAATCGTTTGACCTAGATTATGTGCTAGAAAAAGGAGATGAATTGTTCAAAAAATTAGGTAAATTTCGACCACTTTTTATGGATGAATTGCCTTTTAGTGTACTAATTGAAGAAAATAATGTTGAGATTGAAAAGTTATCATCTTTTTATGGATTGTTGGGACAAAGCAACATTTTTGTTAATCATGACACAATCACTGATATCGGAAATGGTATAATATTTATGGCCAATGAAATTAGCTTTTCATTGATTGGGCAAAAACTTCAATTTTTCTGTTTGATTCTCATAGTCGGGATAAAGATGGTACATTAGCAGAGGATGGTAGTTCAGTTCTTTTGTCTTTTAAATCACTTAATGATGTACAGAAGCACATTAAGTGTCAATATTCACAATTTGCTGATGATTTTGCAAATGTGCAGTTTGAAATACTGTATATCAAAGTTATAGAATCCAGAAATGGTGCTGAAATTTTGTCTTCTGTAACGAAAAACAGAAAAAAGGTTCGAAACAAAATTTCATTTAATAAACCTTGTAACCGTGCCCGATACAATAACAGGGAATGTGAAAAACGTTTCAAACTTGCAGCAATTGTAGGAACACCTCAGCATGAACGAATAAACAAAGCTCAATGTGAAAAGCGTGCAGAAATTTTCGTAACACCAGAACATGACCAAATTAAAAAAGCAAAATATAAAAAACGTGCTAGTATTGCAAGAACACATGAGCATGGAGAGATAAAAATGAAAAGGAGATTAAGTTATGCCAGTGTTGTTGGTACTGGAATGCATGAAATTATACTAAAGAGGATGCGGGACAGCTATGCTAATAAAGTTAATCAAAGTTCCAGGGACAGGATAATTAAATTTACTGATATGATTAAAGAAGGGCCGTTCTATGTTTGTGTAGTCTGCAACCGTTGCCTTTATTACAGATCAGTAATAAATTTTGAAGTTGGCAAATACGGTATACATATATTTGACTTCTATAAAATAGTTGCAAGTCCTGATGGAAAGTCTTACATTTGTCGCACTTGTCATAATAAGTTAAAAAAGTCAGAAATTCCTGCACAAGCTGTTTGGAATAAACTTGATATTTATCATTTTCCTGGTGATTTAGCAAATTTAAACAGACTTGAAAATGCCTTAATATCCAGAAGAATTCTATTTAAAAAGGTTACCATTATGCCTAAAGGACAAATGCCAAAACTTAAGGGCAGTATATGCAATGTTCCAATAGACACGGCAGATTTGGCAAGAACATTGCCTCAAGGAGCTGATAGTAATGGTATTGTAATGTTAAAGTTAAAGCGCAAGTTACATTATAGAGGACATGTTTACTTTGAAGCTGTTTCACCAGAAAAAGTTCAGGCAGCATTGCAATATTTGAAAGCAAATAACTTTTTGTACCAAGATATAACAATTGATATAGGTCAGATACCAGCCAATATGTTATCTCTAGCTGAACCTGTTGAGATACCAATTGAAATACAGTCAGAAAATCATGTTCCTGAAATTGCTGAAAATGTAATTGAAGACTATGATAACCCATTAGATGAGTTTAGGGTTGGTTCTTCAGAAAGCGTACTTTTTTCTAATGTTCCACAACCTGAAGAGGCAGTAATTGCACCAGGGGAAACTAAAACTCCTCTATCAGTTTTAATGGATGAAAAATGTGAGGAATTGTCTCACCCATCTCTCTTTCCTACAGGAAAATTTGGTTACAAGGCTGCCGCAGTATTAAGTTAAGTCCAGTAAAGTATTTTAATCAACGTTTGCTAAACTATAAACAGAAATTTGCTTCAGACTCTGATTACATTTTTTATGCTCTTTCAGTCATGTTAAACCTTAATCTAAACAGCCAAATTAATATAGCAATGAAAAAGGTCACTTCTAACCGTTTAACAGCTGGTATGCTATCCAATAATTTTTCTGATACAGTAAAATCATTTATTGCAAAAGACGAAGGTTTTACTTTCATGAATACAATTAAAGGAACTGGAAAAAGTTTCTCTCCGAGGTTTTAGCAATGGTTAAGCAACTTGGTTTTCCCACTTTCTTTATGACATTAAGTTGTGCAGATTTCAGGTGGAATGAATTGATTTCAATAATTTCAAAACTAAAAGGTGAAAATATTTTAGAGGAAAACATTGATAAAATGACCTATTTTGAGCGATGCAATTATTTAAATTTTAATCCAGTGCTGCTTGCTAGACATTTCCAATACAGAGTTGAATCATTTTTCAAAGTAATTGTTGTTGATGGGTCTCTTGGCAAAGTTAACTATTATGCGATTCGTGTTGAATTTCAAGTTCGTGGTAGTCCTCATATTCATTCTTTTTTATGGGTTTTAAATGCTCCAGTATTAAGTGAAACAAATGTTGAGGAATACGTTGAGTTTGTTGATTCTGTCATTAAGGCATGTGTTCCAGATAATGGTGCAAATCCTGAGCTTCATAAACTGGTAACTACATATCAAATTCATTCTCATTCTAAGTCGTGCCGAAAATATAAAAATCAAAGTTGTAGGTACCATTTTGGACGTTTCTTCAGTGATCGTACCCTTATTGCTACTCCACTATCAATTAATATACCAGTAGACGAAAAAACAAAAATTCTTGAAAAGCGCAAGTTGCTGCTTGCCGTGGTTAAAGAATACATTGATAAAAATTTAGATCCTCGAAAAATAAGTATCTTAAATCCATCAGATGATAATTTCAAACAAGTCCCAACAATAAAAAAGATTCTTCAAGAATTAGGGATTTGTGAAGATGACTATTATGAGGCACTTTCTATCTCTGATGACAGTGACTTCCAAATTCACTTAAGGCGCCCTCCAAATTCTTGCTTTGTTAACAATTATTTTGAGGAGGGTTTAGCAGCTTGGAAAGCAAATATAGATTTGCAACCTGTTTTTAATCATTACAAGGCTGTTACATACATACTTATTTTTCAAAATCTGAAGACGAGACCTCTGAGGCTATGAAGCAGGCAGCAAAATAAGCTTTTAGTTCAAATAATGCAGATATAAAGAAAATGAGAGCAATTGCCAGAGCATATGCTAATAAAAGAGAATGTTCGGTTCAGGAAGCTGTTTATATTTTAATGCCTGAGTTGTGGCTTAGAAAACATTTCCATGCGTAATTTTTGCCAATAGTAATCTTCCGGAGAATCGCTTTAGAATATGTCGCAGCAAGGAAGAAATTGATGAGTTACCTGAAGACAGTGTTGATATTTTTAAACGTAACATGATAGATCGTTACACTGATAGACCAAATGCTACATTTTTAGGTGGAAAGTATAATATTGCGGATAGCTTTTGCTATGCAGAATTTATAGCACATTATTACTTGCCTGCGAAAGATAATGTTGTAAATGATAATCAGCCAGCTGTTTTACAGGATGAACTGTTTGAAGTTGGTAATACCAGCTGTAACTACCCAAATAATATCCCTTTAATGAACTCAAAAGAAAAATTAAAATGTCGCAAGGTTAAAGCAGTTTTGCGTTATTTTATACCAAACAGACATAAGTATCCTGAGAAATATGCACATCATTTGCTTTTTATGTTTTATCCTTTTCGTAATGAAATGATCTTAAATGTTTGACTTCTGGAACATATTTGGACAAGCTCAATCAAGCCGGTGTTATTGACATTGTCAATAGAAACAAACAAGTTTTTGAACCTTGTGCAGATTTAGTTCAGAAAGCATTAATAAATATGCGTTCAAATTTATCTTCGAATCAGGATCAATTTGCTGATCAAGAAAATGATGAAGTGGCACAATCGATGGAAGACCCTCATAATTCTGAATCAGAAGATCCGGCTGAGGATGCTGTTGTGTTAGATGATGTTTTTGTTCCTGCTAGTTGCGCACCAGTTATTATTACTGATGATGAGTTAAATTCAAAAATTAGATCACTTAATAAAAATCAACGGCAATGTTTTGAGGTAATTTACAATTGGGCAAAAAGATTTACTAAAAATCTGTCGGCTGTTCAAACTATTGAGATTTCTCCATTGTATGTGTTTTTAACTGGAGGTGCTGGAACAGGTAAATCACATTTAATAAAAACTGTTTATCACGCTTTGACTAAAATACTATTATACAATTCAAAAGGTTTGGATAAACCAAAGGTATTATTACTCGCTCCAACGGGTGTAGCTGCTGTTAATATTAATGGAACTACTATTCATTCTGCTCTTGGCATTCCAGTTGGTAGATTTGGAAAAAATTTACCTAGACTCAATGATAAAAAGAGGTCTGCATTACGAAATAATCTGTGCGAATTGCGAGCTATTATCATTGACGAAATATCGATGGTCTCCAATTTCCTACTTTTTTATATTCACTTACGGTTAAATGAAATATTCGGGTGTTCTGATGATGTTCCATTTGCTGGTATAACTATTATAACAGTAGGTGACTTCTATCAACTGCCTCCGGTACAACAAAGGACAATATATTCCGAGTACAATGATTTGTGGCAAAATTTAGCGCATTTATGGAATCTTTTTAAGATGGTTGAACTTAATGAAATTATGCGTCAAAGAGGTGATTCTACACTAATTGATCTCTTAAACAAAGTCCGGACTGCCTCAATCGAAGAAGAAGATGAGAAACTACTAAAATCTCGCTTTTTTACACAAAGCAATATAACTTATCCTGAAGACGCTCTTCATATCTTTGCAGAAAATAAATCTTGTGAAGAACATAATTCTAAAAGGTTGAGATTAAATGAAAATCGTTTGTATTCAATACTAGCAATTGATGATTTGCCTAAAAATGTTGCTAGAAATGTTATTGATAAAGCACTTAGTCGCAATCAAAGTCAAACGGGTGGTTTAGCAGGCAAACTAGAAGTCAAGGTTAATGCAAGAGTAATGTTAACAGTTAATATTGACATAGCAGATCGATTAATTAATGGGCAACTTGGAACAATTAAACATATATCGTTTGATGCTAACGGTTTTGTTAATAATATTTATATAAAATTTGATGATGATCAAGCTGGTCTAAAAAAGATCCAAAGCAATCCTTTAGCAAGGCAACACAGATGGGTTCCTATTGAAAAAACAGAGGCAAATATTATAATAAGGACTAATAAAGATAGTTCTCCAATTATAAAGCGTACACAGTTCCCCTTGATGTTAGCTTGGGCTTGTACAGTCCATAAAGTGCAAGGTTTAAGTCTTGATAAGGCAGTTATTAGTTTTTCGTTGTCAAAACAAAAAAGTTTCAACAATGGTCAAATGTATGTAGCTTTAAGTCGAGTTACTTCCTTGAATGGACTATTTTTAACAGGTGAATACAAACCATCTGCTATTAAAGCTGATGCCAAAGCACCATATGAATATGACCGCATGAGAAGAGAAGCTAGACTCCAACCATTTCATCAAGATTTTAATTCAGAAACTGCATTTACAATTACCTTATTAAATACAAGGTCCCTGAACAGACATGCTGTAGATATTTTTCATGATCAGTTTTTGATAACCTCTGATATATTGTGTCTCACTGAAACTCAACTTTTACCAGAACAAAGTACAGATGGTATTTCTGATATTTTAAGTAACTTTCATATGTTACACAACAAATCCATTGATAAGTTTCAAAGTATTTCTTTTTGCCATGATATTAATGTTGAAATAGTTAATTTTTACCACAGCACTGGTATTTCAATTATAGAATTTAAAAAATCTTCTTTCTCACTTAATCCGTTCAAGTTAGTGTTATTATACAGAAAAAATACACCTTGTTTGTCTGACTTCTATGAAACGTTATCTGATATTGTTAAGCTATCATCAATTCAAATTGTTATGGGTGACTCAAATGCATTATCACAGATATTGCAGAATTTTCACCAAATAGTACAAGAATCAACTCATCTTGGTGGAGCAACACTTGACCATATATATGTCAAAAAGGATTTGTTCAATAATTTTAAACTTCATCATTTTGTAAAATGTGTATACTTTTCTGACCATGATGCCATCAAATTTCAATTTAAAAAAACAACACCATAAAACAGTAGTTATTTAGTTTGATTTATAAATCTCATAGTTCAGTTTTGGTTTTTTTAATTGTGGTTCTCGCAAGTGCATTGCAGGTAAATTAGTTGGGGGGGAGGGGGGGGGGGGAGGTTAAGATAATTATAGGTTTTGTTTAAAAATGGAGTAGAAACAAGGGCTATTATGTATAGAACAAATTTAAAATTCAGTTTTCTTCTGCATGCCTTTGATTCTGCTCCAATGTACTAGTACATTAGTACATTACGTTTTTGTTTGTTTTTTTATTGTGTTTTTGTTATATATTTGTATATATATTTTAGGTTAACTACCATCAGTTTTGTAAAAGTGATATTAATTATAATTTGAGTTTAAAGAAGTTATGAACTGAAACAAAGGGATTTACGAAATAACAGTCATGAACTGGAACAAGTTTAAAGTCATTTGCGAATTTAAATGTGGAAGACTACGAAATGAAACATGTGCATGGTTAATTTTGTTGTGATGACGTAATTTAAAAGGTAAATGTAAAATATATGTGCCTATCAGACATGTGTTGCTTTTAGTGTGAACTACTTAAGCCATAACTATCGATTCATTAAATTCATGTTAGTAAGATTAAATACATGTTTTTTTTATAAGAACGCTCGTCTTGAAGGAAGCCTTCAAATGTTTCCATATTGAAGCCTCAAAATGTTCTTGAATTGTTCTTAATTTTCCTCATATTTTGCCATATTTAAAGTGTAACTCGTATTAAACTGTTGCCATGATAAACCTTGACATATGCTGTAGAATGGGGGAAATTATAGCACAATTATGTTTCGAAGATAATAAATATATTATGGCAGTATTTTTAGTATTCATTTTTTTTTAAGTTTTATCGTTGCAAAACAAATTAATCAATATATCTATTGACAATCTACCATAATCACTCATAATAGAATTACACACAACCAGAAGACTGGAGACGCACCGAATTATTTTCTCCATCGAAATACAGATCGGTATTATATCGATACATTTTTTAAACTACCTGTTATAATAGTTTAAAACACATATTGAGTACAAGTCATAACCTAATATTAACACGCAACTAATGAACGCAGAATTGCAGCGAGTGATTATAACATGAATGTACGATCCATGCCATGACTTTACTTTCTCTCGATTCACCACATGAAGCGAATGGTATTAGAATGATACTGAATCCTGGACAAATACACCGAAGTTAATTAAAACGGTACGCAGTATTATTAAGAACTTTTTGCAGTGCTTCAGCCAAGAAAGCCAACTGTATATCTCATCATAAAAGAGCTATAGATTTTGGGAAAATTACATTGTAAACTGTTACAAGGATTGTCACGTCAACTTTTCTATGTAATGTTATCTTTCCACGTTTAATGTCTCCCGTTCTAACGTATGTATTATTTTTGTATAATTATATAAAACTTATTGTATTTTTTTTATTTGTTTAGTAGTATTATATAAAAAGATATCTATGCCGTTCCCTTTTTTATTGCGTTCATTTGTTGAAAATTTGAATTACGAGTGAACTACAATTTTTTTTTTAGTTTACAAGAGCGTTGAAGCCGAGTCTAGAATTATACAAAAAAACATACGAACCCACTACACTACGTGCTGCTAAGCGACGCACGCAGTAGCTTTTTGTCATGGCACATCCGTGTATCAATTCTATACCGAGAATCAACATTGTAAATACATAGATTTCCCGAGTATATATTACTTTAATGGGATAAATTTTCGCGGGGATTAAAATTTCGCGGATTTGGGTACTATCCGCGAAAATATGTCCCTTCAAAAATTTGGAAACAGGCCATCCCGCGAAAATTTTGAAAAATTGCTCGATCCGCGAAATTTTAAATTTTTGTTTTTCTTTGTTTTCAAAGTCCCTGAAGCTTCCTTTTTTGTAGGCCTAATTTATCAACCGAGTACTGAAGATGAAAAGATAAGAGAAAACTGACAAAGGTTTCGAATCAGTTGACCCTTTCAAGGATATCGATCCTTTGCTCCCAGCTTCTAATGCAGATGATCAATCGAATTTGAGTTCTCTTTCCAGCCTTACGGATGAACAATTGAAAGTTCCTTACATCCCCCACGAAGTGAAATAGTAGTAGTGAATGTAACGGATGAAAAATCAGCTTTTTTGAATTTAATCGTTTCGTTTTTTATCTAGTTGTGTTTATTCTACCCATAGTTGATATGTTCTACCTGACGTTATAGTTGTGGTGAAAGAGCTTTAAACTAAAATGCAAAACTACATTTTGTCTCGGTCGGTGTAGAAATGACAGGTGTAACGAGGGTCGATGAGACAGTGCCATTCGGCCCCGAACCCTTTTGACAACTTATTTTTTCAAAATTTGCTATTATGACGTCATCCGCGAAATTAAGTTCCCGCGAAAAATTAAAACATCCCTCATCCGCGAAAATAAGTCCCCGCGAAATGCTAAAATTTTGCGGAAGAGCTCAACCGCGAAATTTAATCCCCGCGAAAATTTATCCCATTAAAGTACGCTGACATGCTTATTCTGTTGTATGATTTTAAGATATTTCACGCAGTTATTTTACAATTTCCATAAGCTTCCACATTTTGGGGGGATTAACTCAAGCTAACGTTAACTTCTTCATCTTGTAAAATATATTTTTAAAAATTCTGTTGATGCCGAAGATTCAGTAATTTAAGTAGAGGCACAACCTCATCCAAGCGCCTGTTGTCTCTTTAAAATGAGATGAACTTTCGCCGCACCGGCGGTAGAGAAAAAAAGCACTGGGAACGAGGTGGGCACAATCACTATTTTGCATAACAGCTGTTGGAAATAAGTAATTTCGCAGATAAATCTTTGAAACTAGCAGAACATTTTTCACTGATTTGAGTCAAATCCGAAAAGTGGGATCGAACTAAATCAACTCGCTCGCGGCATATTTAACTCGAAGCTACTTTTGCACTGACTAATTGCGTGTGGTAACCCACCTAGCAAGTAAAGCAGGGAAAAGATAAGTGTTCGGTAAAATACATTGAAACCGTATATTGCAGAGGCAAACCTGCATTTTACAGAAAATGAGAATAACGAAAAGATAGCTCTTTAACAAAACAAAAAATACAAAACACTGAATAAAGTATTATATACAGGATATACTTTACTTAAATGGAGAAAGCAAGAAACTTTTTCTAATTATTTATGAAAGTGAATAAAATTGCAATTGCTTTATTGGAGACTGTTATATCCACAACGATTTGAAGGCCACAGACAAACGACCTGTTTTACAATAGCCTTGCAGAGAAATTAGTTTTTATCAGGTTCAAACTACAGAAATAACTGAAAATCATATAGCTAGGTATACAACAACAAAATGGTGTAAAAAAAATAAAGGTAATATCCAGCTAATCAGAAACAAGTTCAAGACTAGTAACAACCATGGATTCCTCTTTATACCGGATGTTGAACATATTTGTGAGAAACAGAAGGATCACTTGCTTTTCATCCATATCATCCACGTTTTTGTCTGGGAAGCACGCTTGCAACAAAGCTTTCGAATCCCTCTCCAACAGTGATGGAATGAATTTTTTTCTGCTTTAATTTCGAACGAAGCATAACTTTCGAGCAATTGGAGCATGTTACCAACATATCCTCTGTACTCTTATCAGCTATAATCGATTTGTTGCATTCTGGACAAATCGTTGCAGTTGGTTCAACAGAGCTTATTGTTGCGTTAGGTAATACTTTCTCTTCAACAATTGGTATAGGATCATAATCGAAAATTTGTTCATCACTTAAAGAATAGGTGGTATTATGCAATGTTTGCAATTGAATTTCCCCAGAATACCTATGTTTAGAGACATTTCTAAGATGATCATATGTTGACCTATTTTCCAGAAGATCACAATACTCACGCCAAATCGTAAATTTTATTCTTGATCCTTCATCCACAAGATAGCCATCTCTAAGATTGATACTTTCACCTTGCACCGTGACGCTTCGAATAGGATCATTCATGACAACAACCCCTCGCACATTGATTTTTGTTCCAATGGGTGCCTGGTTGATAACTTGCTGCACTGTCATATATTCAACTGGAGGGTTATGGGAAAATCCCAGCTCCTTCTCCTCCACAGTAGAGTAGTCATTAACGAACACAGCATCCTTCCCCTTCTTCACATTATTTATTACACATCCCCGTCTATCAGCACATAGCTCATTGAAGAGTTGTCGTTTTGACGGTGAGAAGCATAATGCATCGTTCGTCTCTTTATCTGTTTGTATTTCAAGTTTGAAATAACGTTTACCAGCTTTTGATATTTTTACTGGCGAAACATCAACAACATAACCAGTGACACTTTCAACTAAATATAAATATAAATATATAAACACTGCAAGTTCAGTTACAGTTTAACAAATTTTTACATTATTTTTAGGAATCAAGAAAGAAACCTGCAATATGATGTTTAAGAGTCTTTATACAAATTAGTTTGTTCAAAGATATTTGCATTTAGAAATTTTTAAATCAAATTGTATATATAATTGTGATGACATAGTTAATAAATTGCGTCCTAGTCACCTTTTTACAAGTTTTGGCCTCTTCAATAAAAAAGGAAACAAGGACATACATTTCCCTTTGCAGATATGCACTTTTTTATAACTGAACTTGAAGGAGGTCTTACTAAATTGTTCTTAATTTTTTCTCTTATTTTATAAGTTTACAGCAAGCATTTTTTATGACGTGAAATTTTTTTTGGTTTCAGAACAGTATGTTTTAACTTTGAATACGAAAGATTGAAACACCATAGGTTCGACTGTTCCTATATTTTGAGCTACAGGATTTTTTATTATAAGAACAAACTATATAAGGACATGTTCACAATGAATGGCAAATAATTAAAAGTTTCCAACAAAAAAAATAAAAAACAACAACACACCTTTACGTTTACCACTGGAACTTTGTGAATCCATCTCGGCAGGGAAAGAGGAACCACGAGTGAAAAATGTTCAATATAAACCGGTTCAAAAATCATTTTCATTGGCTATTGTACAACTACCTGTCAACAATCAATTACCTAATTGGTTCTTAGTATTTCACCCGCTTCCCTAACCGAATACCTTCAACAAGCGGGGCAAACAGTGTTCGAAACAGACGACCCCGACCCTGTGCGTCATGAACAAGGTGTTTTGTAAACCACTGTAACTACATAAACCATGCACATTTTATGTTTCTGTATTAGTACTTTTTTCTCTTTTATTAATGGAGGAAACCTTTTAAACCTTTTTTATCCTTTCCCCCCGGTTCTATTGATTGCCTCGATCCCTGGCACCTTTCCGCAGCAGCAACTACCGTTATTAGCGAAATTTATTCATCATATCACAAATTTTGTTTACGACTTTTTAAATTCAAAATCGTAGCTTGTTTTACATCTTCTTTTGTAAAATTTGGTAAATTAGTGCCATAGGAACCCAACCTCGTTCCTCGCACCCGTTGTCTCTTTTCAATAACCGGGACGGCGAGACAAACGTACATCGCCGTCCCGGATGTCAGAAAAAGATACAAGATGCCCGGGGACGAGGTTGATAGGAACCGAATTTTTTTAAACTCATACGAATTTAATTTAAAACTCATACAAATTTAATTAAAAATTTCATACGAATTTTATACGATTTTAGAAAAATTTCATACGAATTTAATTACTGTATGGCAAAAGAAAATTCGTATAGCATATACGAATTTTTTTGATACGAATTGCTACGAATTTTGTAGATGACCCCTAGCAAAGAGTCTACCTTTTTAACGATTTCCTCCTTTGGATTCCCCTTTTTCTATACATTTCATCGTTTAACTAAACAATAGTGAACGTGAGAATTACGGGAATAGCGGAGAAAAGTTTTTTTTAGATGCTGTAAAAATATTTTGAAACGCATACTTGCCCATCGAGTCAATTTAAATTTAGTAAACATTTAATATTTCTAACTGATAAGTTATCAATTATGGGTTTTTAATAACGATTGATCAGTACCATGTTGTTGAATTCACTGTCAGTATCACACAGTATGGCTTTAGGTATACCAGACGTTGTTATAACGTTCATCATGCTAATGACCACCGTTTCTGCATGCTTATTTGGTAACGCATATGCAAAAGACCATTTTGAGAAAGAATCTGTGCATGTCGATGTGTATTTGTTCCCTTTCTTCGTCTCTTGCAATGGCCCAACAAAATCCATCCCAATCAATTCCCACAACTGGATCGTTTAAATAATGTCTTATGTCAATACACGAAACATGACGTGCATCGAGAAACGACGCCTCTTTTACGCGCGCACACACACTAAAGATCAAAATATGTTATCCTATTCCAATCTTGCTTTTCGAAATGACAGAAAACAATAAGAAATGTAACTTGAATAGGCGTCATTTTCCTTTTTAATGATGACAATGACCCATGTTGTCGACAAATGGCACATTGTTTAACCTACGAACGAAAAGAATACATTACTCAGTCAAAAGTACTGATAAGTAGGGAATGTTTAAGATGATTTTTGCAAGGTCAATTTACTTTCACAGAAAAGGATAATTCATTAGTTAATTTTGATTACAACATCCCACGCTGAGTCGAGAAAATATAACTTTGGAACAAACTTACCAAGATTTTATATCCACACACATCTTAGGCCCGTAGTACTTTTCTCTTATTTTGTTTACGGTTTTTTCTTTCCACCCAAATGACCACCTATCGAGCTATTGTGACATTTTATATATATTTGTCCTCTTTTTCTTTAAAAATCACAACTTTTGTGAAACATCTTTGGTTACATACCAACAGTAATTAAACACCGAATATTTGATGGAAAATAATCAAAAAAATGTTTCCCATATAAGCCAAGTTCAAAAACCTAACTGCTGCATCAATGAAGGAGGAGTTTTTTTTCAGTGTTGGAAAAGCATATATCATAACAGCTTTAATAAAAATTTTTGGTACACAAAGTCTTGATTAGAAGCCAAACGAATTCCCTATAGATTTGGTGCATAAAACAAAAGAAGGTCTATTTTGACAACACAATGGAGCAACTTCTTAATACTTTAGTTTTACAGAAAAATTCGTTAGGTGATGATTTTGTAAAGAATTATGGTTTTTGTGTCACCTTTTTAACAATTTTATTACTCCAGCTAAATGATACAGCTTATGAGTTTGATGGCAATAGAAATTTGATTAATGAAAAATTGTTACTGAGTATATTTAAGGCATTGGGATCATACAGCAATTATGCAATTGAGATGTTCACTAGAATGTTTGCTTACACCAAGACTATCCAACGTGTTTAAATAGGGATTTTTTTGTAACTGGAGAGGTGGGAAAGGCAAAAATATAGAAGACGACCTTTCTCAAGAAATCAGCAATAAACTTAGAAATTTTGATACCTGTTGCCTTCATCGTATAGATCTTGAAACGCTGATTAAGAAAATTTATAGGATTAGGTACTTTTGACAAACGGTTGCAGAGATATTGGGGTTTCAAGGTTTTTTGATGACGTCATGAACCCGTCCATTCCGAAACGGAGTGTGAGGAACCTACCCAAATTGGTCCCAGGCGGTCCCTAGTTACCCACCCGCTGAAAAATGATTGACGCCACCACCTCGTTTCCAAGTTATTAAGTGCACTGTAATGGCTTCATTTTTTTAAAGTAAGATATTGACGTTAAAGTAGTGTTATTGACGTCGCGCCGTAACGTCAGAAAATTTAATATTTAAGACATAACTTTTTTCGGCAACATCAAAGGAAAATGAATACATCCACTTTGCCTGTTACAGACACACACACTCCGTATTGTTATATAAGTTAAATTTTTGGAGCATATTTAGTGATAACATACATTATTAAATTTGAACACTTTTCATCCCATACATCAAAAATATGCAGGAAGTCTGACTCTGAATCGATGTATTCAACATTACACAATATGTTTGACACAAGTTCCTTTTTTGCAAATGTAACCGAGTGGAGAGATAGCTTTTTCAATTTCACATTTTAACAAATAGTGATTTTCCTTCTGAAGCTGCCTCATTTTTTCTCTCCATTTATTGTTACTTTCCTTGCTTTTCTCTTTGGAATCCAAAATATTTTAAAATAAATGTCCTTGAACTGTCCTTCTCAATACAATAATTTTTTGTAGTGTCATGAACTATGATTTTATTTGAAGCAGTATCTGACTTATTATAATACAAAGTTGCATAACTTTGTGTCCCATTTCGACCAGCTCTACCAATCTCTTCAATATATGATTCTATAGTGCTTGGAGAAGTTATGTGAATTATATTTTGTAGATACTATGAATCAACACCCATTCACAACGCAGTGGTAGCAAATATTATGCGAATATTAGAAAAAAAAATTATTTCGTGCAAAATTTCATTTTTCATTTTGCTTGTTTGTGGTGCATGATATTGTACAAAAAGACTTGAAGATGGTTGAATCTGATAACCTATATATTGATTTTCGCCCAAAATTCCTTTAAATAATGTGTATGCATAGGAGCAATATTTCAGCTTCATATAAATGATAGTTAATGGATGTTTTTCTTTTACATTTAACAATCTTTTCGCCAAAGGTAGCAAAATTTGTTCATAGCTTGCAAATCCAGGTTTTCCTTCTCTTGTCTCTGTTTTTAAAAATATATTTTTTTGTTTGGACAGTGTTTTAAATTTTGTTCTTCATAACGCTTTTTTATATTTTGTACCATTTTGGGAGGAGCTGTTGCAGTAAGTGCAAGTGTTGGTATGTCAGTGAAGTATGCTCGTGCAGATGAAATGTTACTAAACTCTATTCCAAAAACCTTTCCCCTAAAGCAACAGAGGAAAAAGCTTGAAAGGGTTTGGTCGCTAGCGTAATTTGTCTTTCAGACAGGGGATTAGATTTTTTGTGTTGTGCTGTTACTGTGCCGAAAAGAGACACAATTGCACTGGCCTTGGAGGAGGTTGTAATTAACGCTAATATTCTAAAAATTATCATCACTATCAGTGTCGCTAAAGGAATTGCTTGCACTTTCGTCCATTGTTTGTATATCTTCCCAATCTTCGTCTTCCTGCTTTTCTTCGTCACGATCTTCTTTTTCGGTATCATCATTGTTATCGTCGTCACTGCTTTCGTCACTTTAGTGTGTATTATCGCACTTCTTACAGCTACAATTGTTGGTATTGCAATTTTTTATTCGACAAACGCATGAAACCATGTCTATTACGAAGTCTGAAGCAAATTTTCTCAACATCCACACTACGTTCAATGTGCCATCTTCTGTGACATTAGGCACCTTACGCAAAGTAGGACGGGGTTCTCTACGACGGAGAACAACATTATTTGTATGCACAACGCATGCGCATGGTAGGGAAAACCCCAGCTCGGCGTATTCCGCGAAATCCTTGGACGTGAGAAGAGGTGTTTTGTCGTTGTGGCTAGTACGTGAGTATTTTTTTTTCATTTCCCACAATATTTTTACCACAGTGAAGTTTTATGTGCTAGAGAAATGTTTTTTTGGTTTAATAGGACGTATTGCTATGGAAAAAAAAGAGGAAACACCTATTTAAGATTTAACAAATACTTCTAGAAAAAGACAGTAAGTTTTGTTTACCTTCTAGCAAGCTAGCTAGCTAAACATCAGTATAACTTTTTGTTTAGTTTAACCCCACATACGTTTTCTTTCTGAATTAAAGAGTTTGCTACTACCTAATTGTGTTAAAAAAATTGTTACTTGTTATGGGCATATAATATAGATATGTTTATTAGTTAGATTAGATTTTCAAAATCTTAAAACACAGTAGTACATGACCAGCAAGTCAAACTTACCTAAATCAACTTATTTTTTACTATTTTATGTTGTAGATGCCCTATGGAATGGACAAGTGAACACGACAAAACTTTGGTTCGTGAAATACTGACTGTTGAACCTTACCTGTTTAAACCTTCAACTCTGAAACGAGGTCAAGCTTGGACTCAAATTGCAGACATATTATGTTCCATACCTAATCCTGTGTTTCGGGTAAACCAAAGATCTGTGAGAGAACGATATAAGTTTCTAGAGAAAGCATTTGTGCGGAAAAATGCAAATGAAGAAAAGTCCACAGGTAACTGAGGTTGAAAAAGGTGTGGAGGAAATTGTCCAAAAAGGCAAAGAAGCTGCTTTACATTATGACGATGAAACCCAAAATGTAGAAAATGAGAGGAAAAAGCGCAAGATGTGCGAGAAATGTGCTTAGAAACATTTACTGAAACCAGGAAACGTACAGATTCCACAGATAGTGAAGAAAGTCCTCGTATCAAAAAAAGGGGAACAGGAAGTGAAACAATAGCATTTTTACAAGCCAAAGCTGAAAAGGATGGTGAGATAAGGACGAAAGAGTTAGAGGTGCGTAAACTAGAAATAGATCAAAGAACAAAGGCAGCTGAAGACCAACAGAAAGTACTTGTTGATTTGCTAACAATGCAGAAAAAACAAATCGATGACATGATGCACCAACAACAAACAACACAACAACAACAGAATGCCTTGTTTTTAGCACAACAACAAGCTCAGCAACAACAAATGCAGCTATTTGTTAAAATGATGGACAATTTTAAAAAAGATTAGACTGATTTACATGTGCATATATATTATCATTATCATTACCTAGAAAAAAAAATCCATAAATACTTGGAACTTGATAATGTTCTTTTGTTCGTTAGCTCTTATTTTTACTGGAAATACTGTTCTAATGTTGGAGGATCACAGTTAAAATAATCTGATGTTGTTGATTTATACAGACATGTGTGTGCATTTCTGATTATTGCACAAGAAACATACATTTTCCCCACAGCACTTAAGCCTATTTTTAAATCTTTTTTAAAATCCAAAAATGCAAAATAATTTACAATGTCTCCAAATACCCATTCAACGGCAATTCGTACTTTGCTCATGGCTTTATTGTATAAAACCTGATTCCGAGTTAATGCTGGACCTCTAAAGGGTGCTTGCAGTTGTACACGTACAGGGTAGGCTGGATCCCCATATATGCACAGTGAGTTGCCAAATCTGCCATAGGAGTATTGCTGTAACTGTTGCAAAAGTGTAGATTCATTCAGCATACCAGAGTCATGTTTTCTGCCTTCATAGGGACCAAATAGACTAGCAATCATCCCATCAGGTGTGACCACGGATTGGAATTTAATGCCATGAACTCTTTTATGTCCATTGTACACCACACGTTGGTTTTTGTTTGGGCGACATATAGCCTGGACTGTCCCATCAATAAAGCCCCAGCAGTTATCCAGTGGGGAACCTTTATTATAAACAGCATTTGCATACGACTGTAGATGGTTGGGAGATAACCATGGATGATTAAGGTCTTGCAATAGGTTTTTAAAATTTCCATAAATATGGTCCATTATTTGATTAGAAATCATGGACAATTGAGGTATTGGACGACCAAACCGGGGCATAATGTCACTATACCTGCAGGGATAAGCAAATCTTTTAAGAAAATGCACAGAGCTTCTATACCACTCACTTTGATTCGATTGTACGTAGAAACTTTTTCAGGTATACGCAAAAGGTTTGCAAGTTGATAAATATCGTTTTTTAGAAAACGAAATTCTGTTTTACATTCATCGTCTGTCAGATTTTCAAGTTCAAATTTATCATAAGCCCAATAAGGTAAATCTATATTTTTCGATAAGTTGATATCGTAAAGCAACAAAAATTCCTCTTCATTAATTAAATCGTCTGAATGTGCTAATAACAAACATTCACGTGTATTTCTATAGGTCGCCATTTTTCGACTTTGGCGCTCAAACTTTGGATTTGTTTACATCGCCGCCGCCTGTAAAATTCTTGCGTAAGCTTCTGTAAACAACTACGGGATCGTAACGACGACGTGAAAATTATTCTGAGCTACGCCGTCGTAGAGAACTCTGTCCTACTTTGCGTAAGGTGCCTATTCCATCCATGACCGTTTGGTGACGGAATCTCAGGCATCAACTGCAACGGCCGTTTTATAATTCCCGTACATATGAAACACGCTTACAATGACACAGCAACGCATCCCGTGTAGGTGATAGTCTTGTGGATCAGGAATGCAAGTTTTGCTGGACCAGAACTTCATTCATCTTGCTTCATCAACATCTGAGCATGTTTCCCGTAAAGCGCACATACGAATTTTTCGATAGCTGGAAAAAGGCACACGTCGAAAGTAAAAGAATCATCACCGTTACAGCGTAAATAATGTCCTGGGGGATAGCTTCCAAAATTCGTGTCTTGCATAAGCCTATTTTCGATTTTGTAGACAAAAGTTTATAAAGAAATATTTTTAAATTCTCTGGTATAAAAACGTCTGCGGAAAGTATTTCTGCTTCTTTTGGTGGACATTGTTGAAAAAGACAAGGGTAATGTCGCGTCTCAACGCATCAGCTACATCAGACATTTTTTCGAGAAGCGTTTTTTCTTTCGGCTCTATACATTTCTGCAGTTTTGTGCGACCAACTTCAATAATTTGCTCTTTAGGAACGTTGTCATTGTAGATAAAAAATTTCCCCTATCGTGGAGACCGCAGGCCTAGTGCATCCCCAAATTTTGCGATAAGCATGTGTGATAGGGTTTTTGTAACTCCAATTTTATTACTTGTATATTTTGTGTAATGTCTGAAAGAGCACTCAGTTTAATGATCTTCCCGTTTTCTATGACTCTATCCCGTACGTATTCATAAAGTTCATCTAATAATGGGTAATAATGTTTAAGATCGATGATACATGAGTTCCATCGCAACGATCCTATCCCATTCTGCACCAGATATGTCGGCTAGCAGTTTTGGATTATCTTTCTGTTCCAAGGCAGCATCTTGTAACGTAATAGCTGCGTTTTGGGCCATTATTTTCGACAGACTCTCGTATCCACATCGATTTTTGTTGGGTTTTTTTCTGTGGCAAATGCGACATATACGGTCAGCAATTACTCGACTTCATTTTACTAAAGCTGGAGTTTGAAGGTAGCGGACGATTGCTTTTTTTTTAAATAAGAATTTACTGATTTTATTTTTTCTTCTGGACGATGACCTTGAACTTGAAGCAACGGCCTGGTCAGTACTCGTCTCTGGTATAGTTGAGATGTTCTCTCGATCAGTTTCTTTATCACGATCTCGTATAAATCGCGAAGTTTTCGAATGAGAAAACATTGCATGAAGACGAGGTTAGTTTATATAAAGTTCAGGACACCAAGTTGTTTGCTAGCTGTTCTGACATTAGTTATTAACAAATGTTGGTTTTATAATTTTCAACTGCCATATTGAAAGGATCGTAGTGGATCAAGTATATTGAGTGTATTAGTAGTGGTAGTGTGACAAAAATTATGAATATTTATTAATATTAATTGTGTATTTTATGGCAACTTTAATGTTGGCTAGCTAGCTATAGCTAGCTAGCCAACAAACGTCTCGTGTCTTACTCCCACAAAACGTTTATATTCTATACTGTAAGGTATAAAATGTTTACCTAGTTTACGGAAACTTCATATAACTTATATAATTATAATTTATATCTATTAAAATTATATAGGTTATAATTTTTTTTCTAAGAAAGTCACCCAGCTTTTCATAGCCAGATATTATAGGTTGGATGTTATAGCTAGCTATGCTACTCAGGGATGATGTGCTGTCCAGCTATGTATCGTTATTATTGTCACACTCCCCTGCTAATATGCTTTAACCTTTCCATTTAGTACACATTTACAATAAACATATTTTGGATCAACCCAGTGTACTCAGTAATCACAAATTGCTTATTGTTTTGGTTTGTCTGTTCAGATTCATAGGTAGGTTTATCATTTCTTGAACATGTTCAAGAAATGATAAACCTACAATACTAATCACAAATTGTTTATTTTTTCGGTTCTGGCATAAACCAGTTTTTTTCAGAAGAAGTGAAGAAACAACTGAACATGCTGCTGTTCTTACGAAAAATTTTTAATCACAGGTCCAACATTTACATAAATAAAAATATTTAGGTGTAGTGTTGCTCTATTCTCTAAGAAAATAGATTGAAGGTTCTTAAAATTGTTCTTATTCTCTTTGGAATTAACTTGACAGCAAGATTAGGCCTCTATCAACTATTTTGACAGACAGTGTTAAACTTGTAAGGTTATGTTGTTTGGGTTGTCTTCAAAAAAATAAAACAAGGCCATTTATTAGTTGTAAGGCCGTTTGTATATATTTAAAACTGTCTTAACTTTCTTAGGCCATCTGTTATAAGTTATTGTGGCAAGTCGATCAAGTATTAAACATATCTAAGGGAGTGCTGCCCAGCTTAACTGGCTAAACGTTATTTCATTGAAACAACATGTGACTTGAAACAAATCGTGACCGGTTTGTTCGTCTACAATTCTCTTAGATTTTAAAGGAATCATTAATCCCCCCCCCCCTCCCCCCACGCCGCCTCCTAAAAAAATGCCTATTGATTATTATAATAGTTATAGGTCCAAGTTGGACAGTACTCATGCTTGTAAGAAGCAAGAAAGTTTATTCAGCACCTTCTGGGAGCCTAGCCTTGACAAAAAGTAGTTATAACTGGCGTGGAACAACAATCTGGCAATACTTATAAATATAATATTACTGGCAATACTTATAGAAATACTACTTATTGACAGAACGTTTTGTGAATTTCAAAAACAACTACAATTATCAACCTTAGCTAGCTAGCTAAACACTAGAAAAAAATATAAACCAGCAACTTTAATAAGCCCAATGGGTATAAAATAAGTGCCATTTTCTATTTTTTCACAAAAGTTCATAATTTGCCCATTTGACAAGTTAAGTTGAGAAATAATAAAGGCAAACAAACTATATGTGCATCACTTCGCTGACAAATTAAAATTGTCTCTAAACTAACCTCGTTTTCATGTTAGTATGTCTATTCCGGCTGTGTATTTTGCGGAATGGAAATGGATATTGAAATAGGTCTATCAAATATTTGCTTCAAAGAGTGCGCCATATTTATTTACGTCCTTGGAAAATTGATTAAAATTTAACAACCAATCATAGCACGATAATTATGCGTTGGATCTGACAAACTTTAGGATTATATCTTTCCTTCTAGCTACACAAAATACTTACCTGTAACAGAGAAATAATTTCTTTGTTTTTCCTTGACCAGTTCCTATTGTTGTGAAGTTAATAATAAGAGACAAGAAGGGTTTTTTTATTTATGTGTATATGTTTTTTGGAACACTGGGAGGGAATTTACATGGGTTTTTTATATTTTGGGTGAAAATTTTGCAACAGAGGATAGCATGTTTCTCCTTTCATATTGTAACTGTTACACACTGCTGTTCTTTAAAGTTGTGTGAACTTAACAGAAAAGAGGTTATATGCAATATACCTAAAGAACTATTTTTTGTAAAATTAGACTTCACTGTAAAATGTGTTAAATTTTTCGAGGAAACAACTGTTTGTGATACAACCTAACCTAATTTAAAATATCTAGTAAGCCGAGGTTAGTTATAAGAATTATTTGAGTTGCTATACGTAACGATATGGAACTTAAAAAACCTTAGCCACAATAGAAAACCTTTTTATTGGCATATTACACTTTGCTAAATCATGTGCGCATGGTGAGAAATTTTGCTGTACATTTTTCTTAACTTATCCGAGACCCAGTATCTTTATGTTATAATTCTGATCATTTCAGAAATTCTGCTGTTTTTATAATAATACGGAGCTTTTGAGCAGCTTTTAACCTTTTTAATTTGTAATTTTTTTTCTGATTATTTTTTACAAAACTCTTCTCGGGTAATACTGTGCTTCATATGCGCTGCCATGAGAGTTTCTTGCAATACATTGGTACACTCTTTTAGGTTTACCAATCGGCGAAAACGAGAAATGCATGGATTTCCGTAAATCCGGCACCCCGGCTGGTATAGTTGAATGTATACAAAGAAAGTAACTGTCGAGTAAACTCACTCCCCGACCGATTTTTGACATGCGCTTTGCACCATTGGAAAGCATGTGACTTTACTTATTGTGTTTTGCCACCTCATCATTATTTCTCTCCCTTTTGTATTATAATTTTCAGCATGTCCTGTCCCGTTTAGATAGAATTCAACTTTGGGCAATGGACTTTCGTGAGAGAAACACGCAACTGTTGTCATTTGATGTGTTGGTGATTAGCGTTGGTAAAACTTTGAAATAGCTCGTTCTGGTCCTAAATGAAAAAAGGGAATTTGATCAATTTTTATCATATCTATTATCTTTATACTTTTGTGGTTACAAAACTTTCTTTCTTCGCGAACGGCATATTAACCTTGTGCAATTCATTTCCGGTGTGATATTTTCTTTTAAGCATGATTGATCAAGCAGAAACACAGCATTTACCTTTTCTCTTATGACCTCTGTGTAAATTGTATATGCAGGTTTATGCAAATGTATACAACCATATACAATTAGCTATGACATAATGACATAATAAATCGTTCATATATCATTGTTCTAAGAACAAACTGCGCAGTACGATTGAAATAACTCTAACAATTGTTTCCTAGCCGGAAAAACATTTAAACTTCCTCTTTTAACTACTTCCGCCTAGAGTGTAAATAAGGTAAAAAATTTGTTGTCTTGGATTTGTACACCAATTTTTGGGTTGGAACAGCAAACTGTTTTTAAAAAGTCCGACATAAAGAATTGTCAACAACACTTTAACTGAACAAGCTTTTTCCAACAAACTTTACTGTTGTCGCCATGTTTACGCAATGGGATGTTTTCGAAGACTTTTTCTAAAGACAAATCGTAGAAAGTCAAACTAAGTCCTTGGAGCAAAAAGTGAAATGTGGTAGAGTAAAAATAATAAAATGGAGTGAAAGATACTCTCATCTGGTTGTTTAGCAGCAAAAAGAATGACAAAATATAAAAAGATTTAACAAAAACTTTAGCTAAGTGTTGGCGGAACTAATCATGCAGCAAATTACACAATTTGAGTATAAATATCGTCTGTAGATTTGTTTGCCTAATTGTTAAATGAAATATATAAAAACTCATTATTCAGAGAAGATATTTATTCAGGTGATAGATATATCACCTGATTATAAGGGTAGTCTCGCCCTTGTTTCCCCATTTTCGCTCTATTATCTTTTGAGCATTTATTTCAACACGGCAAACTTTTGCGCATTTGTTTAAAACGTTGAATAAATTTGTTAATTTAAAAAACCAGTGAATCTGAATTTAAACACCTGCAGCAGCAGAGATTAAGAAATGTGACCTCTGTTCAATGCCTGTAACCTGTGAAGACCGTTTTTAAACTTTACTTTTTTCTATTACTTGAACAAATGTAAGAGGGTGAAAAAATAAATAAGTTTCTGATTTCAATTATTGTCACTTGAACTAATTTTATTTGTTTTATCAAACGCAAACTATGAAATCTTTTTCTGTATCTTTGTAGAAAATCTATTTGCAAGTATGAAACTTTACACTTGGAACCACATACTATGGCTTTATGTGACGATGTATCAGATCACAGTAATTATAACAACGCTGCAAAATTCGGATGATATGGGCATCAACACTCTTTTGAAAAAATTAAATGATGAACATTTTGCTGGCAAAACAAAATTACCATTAGCTCAGATGAATGTAGGAGGTGATAAAGAAAATCTGTGGTTGTTCTCAGTAGTTGTTAGATGTTAGATGTTTTGAAATAAATAGAAAAACATATTTTTTGCAGATAGGTTTTAAATTGCGTCAACTGTGAGATTCACTTATATATGTCTATCCTTTTTATAAATGTTTGTATTGTGCTCCTAATGTTGTCCTACTATGGTTAATGGTTTATTTAATAAAAATCCAAAACCCTTAGATTTTACTACCGATTTTACTACCGTTTGTCATTAGACAAGTATTATCATTACAGCCAACTGGTTTTTCACCTCATCATCATTAATATTTTAGACAGCAAACTGTTTCAAGGTGATATGCTATTAACTGCTGAACAACGATCCCTTTTCGAGGATAGTAAGAGTGTTAAAAGAGCATCTATCATAGAAAGGTATCACTGGAAGAACAAAACTATTTACTATGAAATTTCCCCAAAACTTGGTAAGTCCTTTTTTGTCACTTGTTTTGCTTTATTATTATATGTAGAAAGCCGTACCTTAGATGGGAACGATTAAAAGCTATCACAAATGCTTTTTTATTAGAGTTTAACACGTAGTATCGTATAGGGGATATTGAGGTTTAAATGCTTCGTCATAAATATTTTCGTGCTTGTCTTTTCTTTATTCTGGCACAAAGAATCCCATTATTTGTCTTTATGACATTTTAGGTAAAAACGCAACAAGATTAATAAGAAGGGGAATACAGCGTTGGCAGGAATCAACCTGTATTGTGTTCGTGGATTTAAATCATAATTTAACCTTTAAACATTTAATTAGTAAAGAAAGGTTTTGTGGTGAACCGTTGCCTCATGTCTTGTTCATTAAAGGATCGGGGTAAGTTTGTGTCGAGATTACATTTCAGTTTTAATATTTTTTGTTTATTTAATGCATAAGTTGTAAAAAATTGAAGATGGGAAAACGTCAATAATGATTTAAATATTCAAGTCAAATACTGAGAATATGAAGTTATGTCATTGTACAACGGGGTTTAAAGCATGCTGAAAATGAAACCTTTTTATTAATTGTAATTGTATCCACGTCAATGTCAGTAATTAAAAATTAACCAAATACGACGGGTTTTGTTTTATAGATAGTTTTCGGCTTGAACTGAAGCCATGATCACATCAATTACATTTCTTTTTAATGATATATATACAGTTGGTAAATTCCTTAATTGATAATTGAAATAAATAATAAATACACTGATTAAAGAGGTACAAAGGAGCCGAAGTTGTATTCTTATTAAGTATGGGTTTGTCTTTTTGAATAAAAAGACTTTCTTTAATCTTCAGAATATAATTAGTGGCATCTCACGTCAAACTGTGGAATTATCGAAGCTAGCTTGGTGTGACGTCCACAATAGATAATCATTAACCACTGACGGTTGGTGACCAGAGGTTCTTTTGCCCGTAAGAAGGCAAATTCCAAGGTGTTCACAAGATCTGATCCTCCGACCCTTTTTATTAATTATTACAAATCAGTTTAACTTTTAATATTGCCACAATTTCTTATATGCCAGGAATTCTTAACAAGTTTAAGTTTTCTAATATTATCAACATTACATTTTCAGGTGTTGGTCGCAAGCTGGACGACAAGATACAAGGAAAGAATCATCAGGATACAAACCAACTAAAGGCAGGCAGCTTCTCTCTATTGGCAAAGGGTGTGAGAATATTGGAACTGTTCTTCATGAGATTGGACATGCTATTGGTTTTTTTCACGAACAATCCCGATTAGATCGAGATTCTTACATCACAGTTATGGAAGATAATTTTAAAGAGATAGATTTAAAAGACCAGTTTTGTAAGTTTAAACAAGTTTAAATTATTCTTCCTGTATCTGATCTGGTGATACAAAATTGAATAAAATAAGATCGTCACTGCAAATTCTGAATGATTTTACAGACAAGCTGTGCAATTAGCCTTGCGCAGAAACAGTACTGATTTCGTCCAGCTTTTGTGACCAATATATACGAAGATAAAGATGTTTAATAAGTCTAGTAATTCTTGCAAACCTCGACCAGTAACAATCAGTGTTGGTACACTGTTGCAAAAACGCCATTATTTCAGCCAACCGCACCCTTAGAGTATTTTGCCTTTTTAATTAATCTGATAGCGACGAAAGGACCCTGACTTGTCATATGTACTATATGTAAGAGAAAAGTTTTATAATTTATTTTTATTCTAGTCCGTTCAAGAAATCTCGGAATGGCTAAAACCGGTTTTTAAACTTAGTTGCCCCGAAACATTTAATATAGGTTATAATTTGAACTTCTTTACGATCTCAGAATGTAAACGTAGATTGACCTTGCAATGAAATATATTCTACTGCGTTATGTCAGTACTAAAATCGACACACTGTCGTAAGTAAACAAATGGTTCTGTGTAAACGAATGTTTCTTCGCGAAACACATATTTTTTTGCGTTGTCGTTTTCGTTTAATGTTTTTTTAATGAACTTTTTCATATGATTACCTTTGAGTTATTGAAATCGCTGTTGCGGATAGAACTGTCCATGTTTCGTAATATATTTTAGATGTGTATACAACCTGGACAGATAGTAAGGGATATCCTTACGACTTTGAGTCAATTATGCACTACTCTGGAATTCAAGGTGCAAAAAGTGGAACGAAAACGATGGAAATATTGGAAAAATACCGATATCTGAACTTTACACTAGGGAAGAAAGAAGACTTAACTTTTTTGGACATTGCCCAAGCTCGAGCTATGTACAAATGCAATAGATTCCTAGTCCAGAAAGCAAAATGGTCTGTGTTAGCAGGAAAACAAAAGGTCGTGATTACAGAGGGAAGTTGGACTACACAGAGAAAGGTGTCATGTGCCAACCCTGGAATAAGAAGTATCCGCATTCTCATAATTACAGGTTTGTCAAACAAAGAAGACGGGCTTGGTGAACATAATTATTGTCGCAATCCAGCTGGCAAACGAAAACGCCCATGGTGTCTTACAACTCTAACGAATCATAAATGGCAATACTGCGATTTAAAGTTATGTCAAAATTGGTCAGATAAGTGCGACACGTAAGTGTGAAAAAATGGTATCGTTGACATTTTATTTTACGTATATTGCGTCTTGTATTTAAACTACTGTCGCCGTGTAGCTTCAGGTGTCATTTCTTCTTCACTCGCATCACTTGATGATGAGTATTCCCATGAGCAGTATGAAAGATCAGTTTTCGGGTACATTTTTTAAATCTTTTCGGTCGTTCATCATTGACTTGTGCATACTGTCAGTACGTACTTTGAAAATAAAAACAAGCTTTTCTGTTTCTAGTAATAGACCTATTTCAATATCGCCTTTTCATGATCAGCCGTGGTGGCGAAAAATCAAAACAGTGCATGAAAACGAGGTTAGTTTAGATAAAGTTCAGGACGCCAAGTTGTTTACAAGCTGTTCTGGCATTAGTTATCAACAAATGTTGGTTTTATAATTTTCAACTGCCATATTGAAAGAATCGTAGTGGATAACAGTATATAAAGGGTATTAGTAGTGGTAGTGTGACAAAAATTATGAATATTTATTGATATTAAGTGTGTATTTATGGCAACTTAAAAGTTAGCTAGCTAGCCAACATTAAAGCTTTAATGTTGGCTATAGCTAGCTATAGAGCTAGCTAGCCAACAACCGTCTTGTTTCTTACTCCTACAAAAAGTTTATATTCTATACTGTAAGTTATAAAATGTTTGTCACACTCCCCTGCTAATATGCTTTAACCTTTCCATTTAGTATACATTTATAATAAACATATTTTGGCTCAACCCAGTGTACTCAGTAATCACAAATTGTTTATTGTTTTGGTATTGGTTTGTCTGTTCATATTCATATTATGTTCAAGAAATGATAAACCTACAATACTAATCACAAATTGTTTATTTCGGTTCTGGCATAAACCAATTTTTTAAAAAACAACAACAATTAGCTGTAGCTGCAACCGTAACATTCTTACAGGCCATAATTTTTAAATAATCAAGGCTCAAGGATACTTATGAGTATTACCTTGGGTGATTGCATTGCTCTTATTACATTTTGTTGAATATATAACATGATGAAGACCAATATTCAGTCTAATACCACCAACCCAACATGCTTAGGATAGCCAAGTCATAATGTTATTTACAGATGTTTTAAAAAATAAAACATATCCAATAAGAAAGAATAAAGTGTATATATATGTCAACAACATTGGTTAAAGCTCCAACTAGCTAGCTAGAAGTAACCAATAATAGTGCTAGTGTAGCTAAATATAAAATCCAAACCAATCAACCTTAGCTAGCCAGCTAAACACTAGAAAAAAATATAAACCAGCAATTTTAATAAGCCCAATGGGTATAAAATAAGTACCATGTTCTATTTTTTTTACCAAAAATTCATAATTTGCCCATTTGACAAGTTAATTTGAGAAATAATAAAGGTAAACAAACTATATGTGCATCACTTCGCTGACAAATTAAAATTGTCTCTAAACTAACCTCGTTTTCATGTTAGTATGTCTATTCCGGCTGTGTATTTTGCGGAATGGAAATGGATATTGAAATAGGTCTATTGTCTGAGTAGTTGTGTTTCTTTTTTCGTTACAGAGAATTTTAATAGTACTCGTTGTACTTATATTTTATAATCTTTTAAGAAGAATGTTTGTGTGTAATGGTGTAACTGTGTAAAAACATTTCTGCATGATAAAGTTAGAGTAGTGCTAGCAGTTGTTTATTTTGTGGTCAGCGTTTTAGTCGAATCATCTAAGCACTTAGTTTGTCCCAAATCTTCAGATTTTACCAACTGTTTAAAAAGGGTAAGCAGCTGCTACTGCTAGGAAGTCCAAAGTAAATTCAACACCCACAGCTATGTATTTGACAAAACTTCAGCAAAATACATCAAAATTGTACCAAAAGGTTTTTCAAAAAAGGATTTTAAAGCTTTGGAGAGACACAAAAAAACAAACCAACGAACCAGGGAGCGAAGGAACCAACAAACAAACTTTATTACTAAGGATGGGTTTAGCCCAAATACACACCATAGTAAGACGCTGGTGTTGACATCATTTTTAAAAGCAAACTAGACAATCCAGCAACAGAAAAGGGGCTTAATTACCGCATAAACAAACTTCTGGGAAATTTGTGGCGCGTCGGGAATTTCAAAATTTAAATTTGGGAACAAAAAATTGAATTTTAAAATTAGAATTTGAAATTACGAAATATCAAAATAACAAGATGGGTAGAGAAGGAGAGAATAAAAAAGTAAAAGTTAATTTCCTAGAATGGGGTTTGACGAGCAATTCCCATGTTTGGCCGCTAACGCCCTGTCATTGCTACCTTCAATGTCTTTTTAAAGGATTAAAAAAACATGTATTCAGATGATTATACGCAAATTCCTTCTGCAAAAAAAGCGTGCGTATTATAAGTTAGTATGGTCTCCTTTTATATCATCATGAAAAAAACTAGAACTACATCAACATGTGAGGCTAGCACTACCCTGCTAATTTTTTATTAGACCTGATATAATAAATATTACACAGATGTGCCGTTTTCATGATCCAGAACGGGATTTATTTGTTTTCTTTTTATTTGGTTAAAAAGTATTTTTATCCAAGTTATTTTCTAAAAAATTTTAATTGTCCCAACAAGTTTAAATAATTTGTAGTGCATCTTGTACTCGGTGTTTAATGAGAAAGACCGGGAAGTAAGTGTTTCGAAAAGGGTGAAATAATTGTGATTTACTATCCCTGAATCTTTATTTGCATCAAAACATCTTCAATATGCATTGTAGATAGAATAATTGTGTTTCAATGAGTAAATAGGTGTTCTAAAATGATTTTTTGTTGTTGCCAACGTCAAAAATAATCTTTTCCATTTTTCTTCTGCCTAAGTGGGTTTTTTCTGGATAAAAATAATTTTATTTTTACAGTAGCTAACCCAGTCACCGACATAAACAGCATCACAATCCTTACAATCCTTTATGTCGGTGAAACAAAAACGAATGTTTAAACAACGTGTGCAAGAGCACAAAAGAGCCGTACGCAGTGCAGATACAGACAAAAATGAGATTGCGGACCATAGCTGGAAGAATGATCATGTTATTGACTGGGACAATAAAAAGATCATAGACCGAGAGTCTGGTTCGACAGCAAGAAAAGTAAAAGAAACCATAAATAGTATAGACAGAAATACTCATATCAATAGTATTTCCTATCAACTTCCAGAAATATGGTTACCCGCACTTCGGAAAGCGAACATTTAGGAAAAAGTGCAAAAATGGTTCGGGACAAACGTAAAAAAAAGCGAACTTTTAGAAAAAAGAAACGTAACATAAAGCGAACTTTTAGAAAAAAAGAAAGATTTTAATCAATCTATTGCTTCCATCTGGGTTCGTGAAAAAGTTATTTACTTTAATTGCTGTGATCTGATTGGTTAATTTCGATCCTCTAATTATCTCTTCAAGTAATAAATAGCCAAAGATGTTTTAAAACTTGCTTATCAAACTACCAAATACTGCTGCTACTACTGCTACTATAATTTGAGCCAAAAAACTTTATCAAGTTTATTTCATAATCTAACAATAAATACTAAGTAAAAATTGAAGAGAATCTGATAATTAGTTGGGATTGATATACATGCAATATTGTTGTTAGTTTTGTGGTAATAAGTGGTTAGCGAACTAATTAAAAAGCACAAATAAACCAATAAGATAATAATTAAAAAAAATTGTTAGTAAATTTCAAATATTCTTAAACTTAAGTACAGTTGAACTCATGTAATTCGAATTCTCAAGGGACCGAGAATTTTGTTCGAAATACATGAGTTTCGAACTAGAGGAGTTTTCATATTTTTGACCTAATTCGATGAAAAAAGTCTTTCCCAGGTTTACTTTCGAACTATTTTTTGTATTTTCGAGTTAGAATAATGAAATACTAAATTCATAATTTTTCGAAAAAGTCTTTGATTGTTGATTGTTTCATTTTCTGCTCTCGTTTCTTGGAAATCTCTTCGGAGATCTTCTGAATCAATGGGATGACGTTCGATGATTCGAAAGGGTCATCTTTTTTGAGAGTCTCGATTGCGTCGTCAATCTCATTTTGCGATGGGGGTGGAATTGGTTCATCATCAGGACACTCTGCACTTTCGTCGTCTGAAGAGCCGTCATCGATGACTTCTACTTCCGGATTTTTATACATATCCACGATTTCTTTGACAGACAATGGGCGTGATTCATTAGTAACAACGTTGAAATCTATATCAATGAACGATTCGACATCCAGATCGTCAGGTGCAATGTCAGGTCTAATCTTTCGTAATCGGTCTAGATCTTGATTCAAATCTTCTACAACATTCGTTTCATCATTTTCGTCGTCTTTGAAAGGATCGTCATTCTCATCCATAGCACCATTCCTTGCAACCTCCGAGATTCCTGATTTTCGAAAGCAATTTACGATTGTTTCACTCGACACACTATCCCAAGCCGTCTTGAGCATTATCATGGCTTCAAGAATTGATGTTTTCGGTAGTTCAGCCTTCTTGTCTAACGCTCTCAAGATCCTTCGAATTACCAGTGATCGGTATTTTGCCTTCAAAGACCTGAACAAAAAAAAATGAAAGTCTATTAGAATGAATTAAGATCCATTGTTTGAGATAGCTCTGGGGATTATAATTCGATAAATTGGAAACAATTGTTTTTTCTTCGAATCATTACATTTCTTTCCTTCTAAGAAAATAAAATTACATTCACAAGGGGCATGAATTCAACTCTCTCTTAAGAATGTCTAAGTATTTTTCTTCTCCTTCAAATGTAATCGTGCATGGTATTTGTAAGCCTTCTCCATCTCCTAGGTTGACTCTTTTTCCAGTGACAGAAATATTAGCAGCATTAGTTGATTTAGATCGTAAAAAGTAAAAGATTGTTTTCGCATATCGACCAGTTTTTCCTTTTTTTAAATGACCAATAACTTTGTCGTCTTTTGTCACAGCAACTGCATATTTATCTATTTCGTTCTCAGGTTCAGGACGCGTTTGTAAAGATTCACCAATAACTGGTGTCCATTCATTCATATAGGCGTGATACCCTTTAACCATTGACTCGCATTTGAATTGCCTTACTACGGACAATGGAATTTCATAACTCAAAGAAATCTTCTTCCCACAAACTTCAACAACTTCTGCAATATTAGTTCTTGCCATTTTACTTAAGTTTAGTATGCCAAAAAAAATTTTTGATTTTGTTTTGTTTTGGTAGAGAGTAATTGGAAGACATTCTAGTGTTACCAAACAAACTTTTTTCTTTGACAACACTGGAATGGCTTCAAAACAATGAATGGGAAATAAATATTTCCAAACAACAGAACAATGAGTAACTTTGAAGAAATTTTACCTGATAACTCCTTGATCCATAGGTTGGGTACAAGAAGTGGTGTTAGGTGGCAGGAATTGTAGATTTACAGCCTTTAACTCTGTGATGTTTGGGTGTGCGGGACAGTTGTCGACTATTAAAACAATCTTCCTTCCTTGTGACTCGAATTTACGATCTAATTCTCTAACCCATTCTTCAAATAATACTCCATCCATCCAGGATTTATTTTGCGAGCGATACCGACAGGGTAGATTTCTCACGTTTTTGAAACATCTGGGTTTCGCGGACTTTCCAATCACAAACATTGGAAGCCTTTCGCCCAAAGCATTGGATGCAGCCATTCCTGTTAGGCGCACTTTGCTGTGCTTTCCGCCGGAACAGCGTTTTCCTTTGAAGTGATAAGACTTTGATGGTAGCGCTTGGTAGAATAGGCCGAATTCATCGGCATTGAAGATGTCTTTTAATTCATATCTGGCCAATATAGTTGGTAGGGTAGTTTCTTCCCAAGGTGCTGTCATCTCACTTGTTACTTTTGCGGACTCCCCAGATACTTCTTTGAATGTGATTCCATATCTGAATAGTAAAAAAAGATCATGTTGCAAATATCGAACTTACGGAAGTTTTTATCCTTATGTGCATGGAGTGAAAGCATTCATATTAGAATAAACCCTGTTGGAACATAATAGACAAGTAAGTATTACCTCTCCTTCCAGCCTCTCAACCATCCGTTCGATGCTGAAAAATCTTCATAGTTGAATGCTGTGGCAAATTCACGAGCTTTCTCGATTAAAATTGGTCCATTAATTGGGATGTTGTTACCACGCATTGAGGTAAACCAAGTCAACAACGATTCATTCAATTTTTCGTACTTGTCAGTCTTAACTCTCTGGCGTTTTAGTGACGAGTTTTTGAAAGCAAGGAATATCTTCTCTTTATTGTTCTTCCATGTTGACAAGGTGCTGCTTGGAACGGAGTACTTGATGGATGCGTCTTTATTGGACATACCATCCTCCAAGTCACGGAGAGCTTCATATTTTGTTTTTAAAGTGAGTTCTTTATGCTTTCTTTTCCCCATCTTGTCTTGATAAGAAATGGAAGCCAAAAGCAGTGGACGAGCTCCAATCGAATGTAAAAAAAAAACATTCGATTGCAAATTATCGAGTTGGTAAGCTTCAAAAACTCAAAAAATTCGAAAATTCGAATTACATGATTAAAATTTCTTGATGGGACCGGAAAATCTGTTCGATTTACATGATTTTTCGAATTACATGGGTTCGAATTATAGGAGTTTTCTTGTAAGGTTTTCAAGGTAAATTCTGAGGGGACCACAGAATCTGTTCGAATTAAGTGAGTTTTCGAATTATAGGAGTTCGAATTACATGAGTTCAACTGTAGTAACAATTTTTTTAAACTTTCAAATTTGTTACTTAAAATTTACTAACAAATCATCTTTCACTATAATCGTAACTTCCTCACTGTTAACATCGTTTTCTAAATCCATAACGCATAAAAAATTGTAATTAAACAACAGAAGACAAAAAAAAATTTTTATTATGTAAATGCTAAATTACCTTCGCCTG